>JAUPMH010187303.1:0-12072 GCA_032270665.1 Metridium farcimen
ATTGTGACCATCATCCTGTCAATCACTTGTGTGACGTGTAATAACTAACGCAATCAACCAATAGTACGTCGGAGGATCATGACCATCATCCTGTCAATCCCTTGCGTGACATATAAAAACTAACTCAACGTCACTTGCGTGACGTGTCATCTACTAGTATTTTGTATTGAAAATGTCAACATCGCGGGAATATATCGGGCATAAAAATTGGATTGCTTTTTGAACGTGATGTTATTGTACGTCGTTGACGTGATCAGCCAAACCGCAGTTCTTGTGTCCAGGCATACAACTGAGATATGCTCGACCCTACTGACTGACTGACGTCGTCCGTGAAATTGTGAAGAATTGACTGTAGAATATTGAAATACAGCGGAACCTCTATTAAGCGGTCACCCTCGGGACTTTAAGTGGCCGCTTAATAGAGGTTTGCCGCTGAATAGAGGTATGGAATAGGTATAGGAATATATTTGGAACTTTTTATTGTGACCGCCTAATAGGGGTACTACTGTATAAAAGTGTAGAGGTCAGGAAAATAAGATTTTATATATAAAAGATTTTTAATACAAAACATTTGTCTTTCTGCTAGAATAGTCTCTTTCACAGTTCTCTGTGCCATTTTGAATGGTAGCCGTGCTGTTGCATCGAAGCTTGCAATGCGGTAAATCATTGTCAAAGGTGTCACCGTTCATCTCGCTTCCAGTAAAGACACGGCTACCTTTCAAAATGGTGTAGAGATTTGATATATTCATCCATTTCAAAAATACAAGTGCTTATTCGTTCGTTCTTTTATCTAGATCACAGCTAGCCCAAGCAATGTATTCGTGTCTAAATAAAATAATATTTGGAATTATAAAAATCGTGTTCAATGAACTTACTTTCATGTCAACGTATTCATATTTGAAAGTTTTATCCGGCTAACTTAGCCAAAATACGTCTAAATGACTTCAAAATACGATAAAACCTCAAAAATATCAATAATTACAATTTGTAAAATATATAGACATAAATACATTGCTTGGGCTGCCTATATGATTGAGATATTCATGTACTTATCAGTCCATCCTTTCTTTAATTGATTGATTGGTTGATTGATTGATTAATTCATTTATTTAGCATTGATCGAATGAAAATTAGCTACACACAGTCCGCACAAACATTTACAAGGTTATTTATGGATGCAATTCTATTTGCTTTCCGTGAAGCATTGAAGTACAAAAATATTTACATGGTCATTGGATTTTGTAATCTTACCTTATTAGCCGAATACTTTGTTATCCTAAGAAGAAATATAGAACCCTTGATAAAATCGCTCCTCAAGTGAGTCATCTGTGTAAACGTAATTCCTGGAATATGTACTCCAATGGGCTGCAGGATTCGACTGCGGACTTGAGTAAACTTCACCGTACGCCGGGCGTACGCAAAATAACGGCCAGTATCAGTTTTTAAATCAATTGCTATTTAATTGCTTGCAGTCAGTTACACCAAAAAATCTAAACGAAAAAAAAATAGCGCTCCTATACAAAATATTATTCATTTGTCTATTTTAATCTGCTATACTATTTTATCTTTCATTTTATCATCTACATAGCAATTCGTCTTGCAATGTAACGTGGTAAACGGTCCCTTTGACCTTTGTGCCTTGTACGTGCCCATTTATTGAGAGTTTTGGCTCGTTCAGTTGTTAATATCATCTATTTTATCAGTAAATAAATGACACAGGATACTCAACGCCAAAAATAGAATTGAATATTAGAAATAAGTATTACAGATTTAGTCCCAATCAATTATAAAACCCAAACGTAACTTAGTAATATAATTTTTGAAATACAATAGAGTAAATACAATATACCCGTGTTTCAATAATTAGCAGTGACTATTTAGTGCAATTCTATTTGTTTCGCGGGTATATTATTTGCACTCTACATTTACTGACTAGTCGAATGAACTCTTAATTCTCTAAGCCGCTTGACTTTTGGAGAAACAAGTTTCTGTTATCAGTGGGAAAACAATCTTAAAGAATTCTCGAGAGTACACGTCTAATTTTTCCCTCCAATATTCTCTCTTTTCTTTCGTTTATCGATTTTCTTGTCTTCCTTTTTATGATCACTAGATATTTTTTGTAAACATTTGCAATTGTGTTTGCCTTCCCCTTCCCTCCCCCCATAACTAACTAATCGTCCACTTTAAATATTTTTAAGCTGATTCGACTCGCTCTAACATCATTATTTTGGCGCGCTTTTTTTGGCCGAAAAAATGGCGGGAAAAACACATGCTATGACAACAATTCGTCAAGTCTCATTATTATGATTTCTTTCTGATATAGAAGTGATTCCAGGTGTTATCCTTGAATTCGAAAAAAGTTTTCTTTTGCTACAACGTTATACAATAAACTCAACGGTTGAGTGAATAATACGTTCTTGTAAACCTTACTTTATCCAAAGTCCAAGGCTCCAGACTGCTAGCTTATTTAACTGTTTGATTCTTGACTAATGTACATGGACTGATGTTAAAGGATGGATGGATATAACGACGCGATCCGATCTAGTGGTCCTCACGATGCGCGACCCTGGCCCTTTGATCTTTTGTATCATTTACCTCTTTGTACTTGCTTGTCAGAATCATGTCACAAAGGCCAATTGTCTGTGATTTACATGACCACGGCGTCTTCTTATTGGCTCGGGCGGGGCATAGAATGTTAAACATGCGAATAACAATCGTTCTTCTTTATAAAGCGCTCCAGAAGCCGTCCAAGCAATTTGCATAGGGCAATATTACACGGTTTTTTATCGAGGGCAACTGCAAGATAAATGGATGCAAAATGAATGCTTTAAAAAGGGAAAGCAATCAATAGTGCACATAATGCAAGATAAACCTTCTGTTCGTGACGTCACTAGAAGTAGTTCCACTAATCACATGTACCGAATGGACCAATCAAACGCTGTATTTCAACTCTAAAGTAATTTGTCGGAGTGACACATGTCACGGGGTCACGTGACTTGTAACACCGGTGGCACGTGGACTTGGCTTTGGTCCTGAAAGTTCCCTACATTGCTCCAAGAATTTGTATTACTACTGCCCTTATTACAGCATACTGTTATCTAGCTTTCACTGGTTTTCTAGCGTATGTTGTTTTAAAGTATCCCATGTTATCTGAGGCGAGCTTTAACTGGTTTTACTCATGTTTTGTCTTGTCTATTTATCGCAGTGTTGTAGGTGAGGTGTTGCTTGACTTGCGAAGGGAAGCCGAAACGGTGAATGGAGTTAGAGCTTTTTAGTGTAAGTAAGACTGTTCCTACCTTACAAGTCCCATGCTTCAGCTCTAGAACACTATATTTTTATCGAAAAAATTGTCGACAGTAAGGCAGAAGCCTAAATATTTGGATGTTTTGGAGATGAAGTCGATACGGCCTTGTGCAGGACACCCTTGCTCGAAGTCGTACAAGCGGCACTGCTACTTATATGTAGATTGTTTGAAGTTATTATATTTTCACAGCAGCTTAGCTTTAAGGCTAATGCTCATATGTTCTAGTTAGCTTTGTTGTGTACCTTTCTATCTCTAGCAAAGCTGAGGATTTGCTGTTACGCTTCAAACAGTTTGCGTGCAAGACGCTTTGCACAAACGTCCACTTCATCGCCGATTGTAAGCCGCTACCCTTCGGCGATAGTACCAATGGAGGCTCAAATTCCTAATGTGATTTTTGCTTTACAGAATCTAACTTGCTATACAAGCACTTCATTGTTGTAAACACAAATTGCAGTTTGTTGTTATTCTACTGTTTAGTGTGTTTTTTCCTGCGTAATTTTACAACTATTATGAAATTTTCTCCCTACAGATATGATTACAGTTCGCCATAGTTGTAGTAGAGTAGTAGTAGTAGTACAGCAGAGTTTACTTGTTCAAGATACGCAATTGAAAGTAAGTATGAACGAATAGAAATGCTTACCATCTATACTTTTTGTAGCTTTCAAGAGTAAAAACACATCAGCCGTGTAAATGGCATTTTTTAGGATGTGGTTTTCCCTACGGTTGAAGTTCAACTACCTAGTTTACTTCGTCTTCGTCGTTCTCCGAAGAATTTGACGAATTTTGTGTATTTAGACTTTGTTTACATTTTCCCGCTAAACGAAGTCGACTGAAGCGTTTGCTTTATATCTACCGGTGTAGTATTTCTGAATTTTTGGAACGAATTCAAGAAATTACAACTGCGTAAATTCCGTATAGTAGTTGTACCTCATTATCGATGACATTTTCAAGTTATAAAACACAGTTTTTCTGTCATTCATACGCCAAAAAGTCAATAAAAGAGTAAGGCAAAACTGTTAACTAACATTCTGTTAATCTTCCATGATCTACTAAAAGTGCAATTTGTACATTTTATTTTATAAGTTGTAACGCAAGCAACAAGAGTAATTTCCAGCCTACTAAACTCTTTAGTATTGCTGCTACTGTTTAGGCGTGTTCCGTCATCGAGTCAAGCACATTTCTACTTTCTTTCTTCCTCATAAAAATATCATCGAACCACGGCTTCATTAAATCAAATCATGTATAATTATTGTTGTTATTTTTCCACCAAAATAGGATTGATTGATTTGGGGATTCAGTGATTTCAAAAATCATAATCTCATATACACATAAGGTGTGCTTTCAAACCAAAAGTCCCCGAGGAATACTTTTCAATATTACTTTCCATTGTTTGAAATACTCCACCATTCTGAATTTTAATTTACAAACTGTAGTTCTAAGATTGCATATATTATTTTAGATTTAGCTATTTTCATACTGAAAATGTTCTTAAGTATCTTATTATTCCACTTTTTCAGTTAATATTGTAGAATTTTGGTAAAAGGTATTGCTTTTTAGTGTAATGGAATATACCTGAAGACATCTTTTTAACCTCACACAAATCAGTAATATTTATCATCAAATAGATATGATGAAAATGATTGTCACATGTCTGTTTAAATTGTCTATTTGATGTTGTCTTTTTGAAGATGAAATTAACATACATATGATGGAAATGATCATACATTGCATTGACACTATCAACAGATTTGACATCTTTGTCTTGCCAATGCACACAAAACCATTGTATATTTTCTCTCAAAGTTTATAATGATATGGTATAACCTAACATCACCAATGATTCTTCAGCATCAATCTTTGAAATTTACTTTACTAGCTTTTGTTTATAGATTCACTAAATTTCTGATTATCAATGTATGTGATTCTGTATATTATGTATCACAATACTGCAGGATTTGCAAGGAGAAACTCATATTGTTTTTTGAAGTTGTCTTATATTGTCCATGTATGCAACCATGTAGGTTTTGTATCAAAATAGTTGCGAGATAAATATAGACGAACTTTTGTCTAGGTCGCGAAGTCTTCAGCTTTTTTATAAAAAACGGGTGTCTGTTGTGATTGCGAATATTTCTATCTTATGGATTTCCCCTGTCTATGATTATCTTGTTTATACGTTACTTATGACGTTTTTTATGACGTGTGCTATTTATAGTATCCACGTGGCTAATGCGGGTTTTCCCTTACTGCAGGTGAATAGGTTGTGTTATGGACTTCAAAGGACACAATGACGCAGAAGGGTAAGAAGACTACGTTAATCCATATTGATAATTGTTTTATTTATTTATTATCAAACAAGACAAAACATCTCTTTGGATATTTGTACCGCAGACATGCAAGTCACAGTTGAAGCTACAGTTAGCAACACTATTACCATTTCTCGTCTGATACTCTTTCAGACAACCTTTTGAATATCTCATTAATTATTCTCCAGTCAACATATTTATCATTGTCTTATCTAATGTGCAGATTTATAACCTATTTTTAACCTATACAGAATAATTATTGTTCTATTAATTAAATAAATATAAATTTAATTTTTTCTGACCTTTAGCAAAGGCCAGTTTAGTTTTGCCTATTAATGAAAACTCAGACAGTGTTTATCAAGCTAACAATGGGACAACTATGACAACCTAAGGAGGATATTGTCTTTTGACTAGACTAAAGTTCAATATTGAGACATACTCTTATTTTATCTCAAGTCTTTAAAGCGTTCTCGCATGCTTTTCTCCTAGTAATACTTGAAAAAACAGTACAAACAACTGTAAACATGTTTTTTGTTTTGTTTTCATGATGGTAATCTATTGTAACTGTATCAAATCTTCTTTGCTTTATTGTCTGTATATTAGAAGTTTCATTTGTCATTCTATTTTAAATCTTTTTAGTAAAACACATGAATTTCTTACTAATATTTGACAGATGACATAATTAGGAGTGGCATGTAAAATGCAGATAAAAACATACATAACTATCCAATTTTACAAATGTCTAGTATCCATAGTATTGAGATTGAGGATGGTTTGGATATGAAAATTCCTATTACGGCATTAATAGTTATCAATCTGGTGAAAACTATGACAGTTTCTAACAAACAATGGTTTTATTTTGGAATGCACATGTTTTGTACCAAGCTGCTGATATTTTCTTAAAAAATCTAGGAATTTGTATTGTATGACGTCGTTTATGGTTTACTTGGTAATTGTCTGTCATATGGAACAAGATTACTCTAATAGCGAAACCAATCATTTACTGGTATACATAATTGTATTGATACGGACCAGCCATGACAGTTACCAGACAATCGAAGCGTTACTTTGAATGTATTCGCGGCAGGACCATCTTGGATAGCAATGATACAGGGCCTTAATTGTTTTATTATTATAAAATAAAATTTCCATTTATCTTGAAAGAGTGAAATGTGATTTTACAAAACTAGTGTCACAATAAAACATTTGTATCAGTTCAGTTTTTTAATTTTGTGATCATGTACTTGTTATAAGATAGATGAAAAAATGTTTGTAAAAAACTTTTATAGCACAAGAATTCCATTTTTTCACTAGAAAATGTTTTTTATTTATCTGTTTAGCTATTCATTCATTCATTTATTCACTAAGGAGGTATGTCATAATTGTGGGCTTGTAGTTTCACATCTTGTCAAGAGTCAAGGTGTGAAAAGCTGTGATTCAAAAACACTTGCTGCAAATACTCGGCACAAAAACACATTAAACTGTTCTCAAGTTACACAATTTACATTCCCTCTAAAGGCCTGTTTACACTAGCAATTTTGTCGCGTGAAGAGCTGCGATTTCAATGGCGATTTTATTGCAGATTTGTCAACGCTACTTTGAACATGCTCGGAATTTAGTGCAATTTGCTGTGACTTTCTGTCTCCTAAAGCGAGCGTATTCAAAATTGTGGCGACAAAGCTGTGATAAAATCGCATTGAAATCGCAGCTCTTGTTGTGCAACAAAATTGCTAGTGTAAACGGGCCTTAAGAGATAATTATAAAAGATAACATTTATAAAACATGAAGCAGGGTTCCTTTTAGTTTCTTGTTGACTCAAGGTGCAAATGGCTGTGATGGCAAAAACAATTTTTGCAAATACTCCAAACAAAAACAAATCAAACTGTACTCAAGTTACACAATTTTCATTCCTCCTTAGAGAAAATTATTTAAGAAATGACAGCTTTGACAAAGCATGTAAAATATTTACTGGATTCTGATGGCCAATGATTAAAAATATCCAAGAACCTAAAATGTGATACGTTGTGGCATTTTATACATTATTCAGTATATTTGAAACAATGAATATTTGAAACATTTTATGATAAATTTTATGACAACAAGATTTTTTGTTGTACACAACCTGGTGTCAATATCAAGAGTGTGATAGCTGTAATGATTGAAGTATATAGAATCACTAATTATAATAATACATAAATCCAATCAATTAGTAATTATAATTAGAAAATGTCTAAAAATGAAATACTTGATGAATATTTTGAATCAAAAATTTCTGTGAAGAAAGGTGTGATTGACCGTTACAGTGAGGCATTTTGAAAGAAAATTTTCATTTTAATAAAATTAATATTTTGATTTATGGCTTAGATTTTATATAAACAACTTTTAGCAGCTTATTTTCTTTTAGTACTAATCTCTTGAATGCTTATCTCCTGTAAGTTATAACAAGTTGAAAATGAACATGAAAGGTATAAGCTTAATAGAAGTACAGGATCAAATTCAAAGTGGTTGTTTGAACAAAATTGACACTGCTTTTAAATAAGACATACAATGGTTAAATAATGTTTTTTATGTAATGCTGTAGTTATTGGTTATTTAATTGGTTATTTATCCAAGTGTGTTTGTAGAAGGTAATGTTTCATATTTCTATTCATCTTATTTTGATAACATTTATGTTTTCTTGTAACATTTCAGTCCCATCCCTAATATGCCAGTCATGGGTTACCCTGAAGGAGGTATGCATGAAGGAGGAATGCACCAAGAGGTAGGCAATGTTTACAACTTAATGCCATGATATCCAATCTGTAATTTTACTGTTGTTCATCAAAACAATTTCATTTTGAAAACAGCCAAAGTTTTATTTTATTTAATCTATAATATTTTTTACCTTTCTGTATTATAACAATAATAATAGTCTTGAAAGAATAAATGTAGGGGAAAAGTTGATACCGTCATTGTAGAATTGTAAACCTTACTTTGCATAGCTTATTGTTAATGAATGGTTTTGACAGAGTATTTTGTAAACTCCGTTTTGATATAATTGCATTCTAAAATAGTGTTGGTTTGAACAGGATTTGCTTTCACTGTATCTTTAGTAGCTGTATTTTAGAATGATGGTTCTAATATGTTTTTCTTTTGTGTTATGTTTGTAAACCTTTCTGATTACCAGGTTGTTGTATTATTGAGGTTTTACTTTCATGTTGATGAACGTTCCTTGATATAGTTTCTTCTTGAGTGTTTACTATTATAAAAGGTTTTGCTTTCATGTCATGTCTTTTGAATTTTAAAATGTTAATTAGGCTTGAAGGTTTTCATAACCACCAGTGATATTGTGCCATAATTACAATTTCCTGTGCATATGGTCTTTGGCCTCTCAGTCTGAAATATAATTTACTTTGGTTATAGACGAAAAAAGATCAGGTTACCTGACTTTTTAACTTGTTTGAAAGTTAATGTTTTTATGAAATTCATCACTCAATTCAGCCATCTGTTAGCTAACACACTGTTTTTTGTATATTGTGCTATATAGCTTCTAATCTCTACCGTTATTCTTGTATTTATAAATATAACGTTTCGTGCAAGTTACTGTTAAAGGGTTTATGTCTTGTATCCAATGACCTCTATGTAAACTGTCTGACTCTTCTAGTATTTGACATAAGTTATCTGTCTTTGTGTGCTGTGCATTTGAATACCAAACTGCATTTTGAACCTACTAGTTAGTAAATTATGATTTTAAAGAGTGTACATAGTAATTAATGTACAGGATTGGCACTATTCCTAATTCTTGTATAAAAGCAGTAACCAAATTTGTTATCAGGCTAAAGAGCATCAAGCAATTTGATTAAATATGTAAAAACTAATCCTTTAGTGTTTATTAAGTTTCACAGAAGTAACCTAAATTATTTAGATTTAAGAAATAAGTGTATCTCTGAAATGAAGTGAAATAAGTGTGTATCCCTGAAATACAAAATGAGTATTTATCAAGATTTTTTATATATTAGATTAAAATGTGTTGAATGTTTGAATAATCTGTTCTGTGTAAATAAACTGCCTAAAGTGTTCAAACAAACCTACAAATATCCAATTCTATTTATTAGTATTTAATTTAAATTAAAACTTCTATTTTGGTTGGGTTTTTGAATGGTGTAACGCATGTGTTTGATGTTTGTTTTCCTCTTCTGAACTATACTGTGACGGAAGTAATTAGTCAAGTAAGACTAACCTGAAACAGTTTGCCAGTTTCATAACACCATGAAATTGGGCTTCCTGTGGTACAACCTTTTATAACCAAAACAAAAACTGCACTAATAAATTGTGACGATTTCAAATGAGAAAAGTGTTCATTAATTTTGAAAAAAAATAATTGTAACAATCAAAAAAAACTATAGAATAAAATAAAGGAATGTCAACCTAAACAGAGGTAGCTTTTGTTCTTAATCATGTAATGTGGCTATAACATGTTTTTGAAAATAGTTCAGATAGATTTTCTCAGCTGATTTGAATATTATTTATGTTGTAAGGTTATTCAATCAAGGTGTTTTTTTTGTGTGTTTTAAGTGGAAACAATACATTTGTACCTGCTCTTACATTGTTTCAAAATGTTCAAAGTAGCATTTTCCTTTATTCACAAACCATTGCAATCATTGTTGGTTATTATTTTATTTGTAAAAGTTATTCAATTAGATTGGTTATGTACAAAAAGGTCAAACTATTTGGGTTACTTGCCCAGCACCTGCTGGGGGACAACCAAAAGGTTCTTATTAAATATGCAATAGTTATAGTGAAAGAGCACATGGTCTATACATGTAGATATGAACTCATGAATAGACATAGAAAAGGTTTTTTTTTCTTGTGAGCATATAAAAAAACAAATGGATGGGATTGATATGGTATGTATCATTGGTAATATATAATGCATATCTAAAACAGTTTTGTAGTGTTTTTTTATGTTGTTTGAAGTTTCTAAGAAGTCTTTAATCTGTTGATTGTACATTAGTTTTGTTCAAGTTCAACTAATGTTGTTTATGGTTTATGTCAAACTCGTACTCTAAGCAATTTGACTTAATCAATTAGCTTGATCAATCTGTGATTCTGATTGCATCTTAACACAACCAATGGATGCAAGTTTTCATTCATTTACATAAAGCTCTAGACATTTTTGTGTGATGGTTTTGTTTCCTAGCAGGAATTGCTATGACAAATACACACTATTTCCATAATAAGATATTCAACATTTTAGTTCTGTGCCACATATGAAGAAACAACGCATCATGCCTTCTAAACTTCGTATGAAGCATATTCTTAAAAAACCTTTTAAAGATTTTTTAAAGGTAACTTTTAATAGCTACCAATTTTATTTTCCTAAAAGAATATACACTTTTAAAAAGTGTGTTTTGCATCTGTGTTCCTTAATAACATGTATTGAATTTTCTAATAGTTTATGTACCAACTTATCAATGTATTTATATTCTGTTTGAATTTTAAGTTGTTTAATATGATTATTGTTACATATAAGAAGAGCTATTGCACAGAAGTTATTACTTAATTATTGGTAAACTAGCATGTATTGTGATTAAACACATTCAGAAGTTTTATATTTGCTATTTACAAAACTATCTTTTTAGTTCTTTAATTACCATGTCAATGTCCAACATATAGATTGTCTAAATCTGACTGCTGGATATAATTTGTTTGTTGTCATTAAATGAAGCTGAGTATTCTTTTCTGTCTTCTAGTTTGCATATATGAACCCTGAAGATGACATACCAGATGAGGTAGAGCATGAACATAGAGATCTTGGCAGGGATAACAGGGGAGGTAAACCAAGGTTTAGAGGACCAAGAGGACGTCCAATGAAAGAAAATGATTATTCAATCAGGTAAACAAAAACATTACTTTTTTCTTTCTTCTCTTTTTGTCATTTTATTATGTCTATCTTCCATCTCTATGACTTGGTGAAAGAGAGCATGTTTTTATTATTGTTTTAATATAATTACGTCTCTTGATATATCTTGACTGACTGTGTTACATTTATAAACATTATGTGACATTATAAAATAACTATTTGAAAACACGTATTTTGACGTGACGGCATGCATTCTCATTGATTTGGAGACTTGACTCAAAATGCTCAGTTTGTTGTGTCTGCAAAACATAGAATTTACAATTCAATTATAAAGCAAAGAAGGTTGTAATTTGTCCAGAACTAATAAACCTAGGCTCTAGGCTCAAAATGAAAAAAACCTGCAAGCATTCTCTGTTTAAATAAAATGGTCCATTATAGCTGTCTTCCACTAGCAAAAATATGTAAAAAATTCAAAGTAATTGTATTGTGAAAAAGAAAGAAAGAAAATGTGACAGATAAACCATGAGTGATAGGATACATGAAGTTCATTATTTGCTTTAAAACTAATATAGAACATATAAAAAGTATGAATAAATGAACTACTTACCTGTTGCTTGACTCTA
>JAUPMH010187414.1:0-19618 GCA_032270665.1 Metridium farcimen
CATTTGCTTCAACATCCGTTCGATTTTGTTGAATGGCAATGTTTAAACGCTTTTAAACTCTTTCAACACCGATTCAACACGTTTCAACAATGTTGAAAGAGTTTAAAAGCGTTTCAACATTGCAATTCAACAAAATCGAACGGATGCTGAAGCAAATGTTGAAACTGTTTGCCCGGGCCTTAAGACTCCATGCGTGATGTGTTGATAGTTGATACAATGCTAATCATGCATCCATTTTGGTTCTAATGTAGGTATAATGAAACCAAGAAATTTAAACCAGTGACTTTACCTGGTCAAGAAGCAGCTGCTGAGTATCAGGTTTGTGTTCCTGGAAATACGTACTTTTTACCTAGAAATTGGGCAGGAAGACCTGTTTGATTTTTTTTGTCAAAAAGCCTCAGCCATTCAAAACAATTCCAGACAATTTTGCGACTCACAATAATCAACTTTTGTCTTATTTTGTCTCTACAATGAACAACTTTTATTGTTACATTGAGCTGGTAATTTACGGTGGTAATTTAGCTGCAATTTCTTACTATCATTAAATCAATTTTGCATGTTTACAACTATTTTAAAACACACTTTCTCCTGACCAAGGATGTCATATTCCCATGCTTAATACTTGTCTGTTGTCTAAATAAGACATCTGCATATGTTTGTAGGAACTATGCAGACAGTTTAAAGCTAGTCAAGGATGGGAAGGCAGTACAATCAAGCCACAAGATAAAGATAAACCACTTGGAACTGCGAAACCATCACCTTATTCTTGGTTAGTTTGAATGTGTATTATTATCTTTTTGTATATCTATCCTAATGTTGTTTCAAAGTTTTTCTTGCCACCTTGCTCTGTCATGCTCATATTTAGTTGCTTTACTAAAACTGTTTATCTTCATTGGGGAATTCCTTTATGAATTTCTAACATTTTACTTGGACTGTAACTTTTATTTCTTTTGACTGGAATACACCATAATTGATTTTATCTTTCTCATATATTGTGAATGAATTTGGCAGAAAAAAAACTAGCACTACTAGTTGTTGGCTAGATGTTAATAATTGTATTTGTTGTTAAATGTGTAGGAGTGAAGAACCAGTTGTCCCTAATATGGATATATCAACTGGACATGTAGTATTGGTAAGTAAAATATCCCCGTTTATGATGTTGATGATGATGTTGATAATCAAGATGATAGCAATAATAGTGAGGATGATAATGATGACAATGATAGTGCAACGGCCAAGCATGTGAAATAGATATTTACTAGGTCAAATAAACTTTAGAAGAGACTCATTAATTTGTTTTGTTTTGATTCTATTTGATTATTACACTTTGATAAGCAATTTTTATTTCATGGAATAACAACAGCAATGGCTACTCAAAACAAACAAATTGCGGATCACCTAGCAATTTGATTGGCTAAGAGAAAGCAGTGTAGAAAGGAATGTTGTCTAAGTTTGAGCAGACGCAAGTGGGGGAATGACGGGAACCAGAAGCGCCTTACAGCGGCTGTGTATACGTAGGAGGCTAGATTTTGTATGAGTGTGAAAAAAACATGCTGTTTGCATGTCTTGCGGCAACCATGATGTTTCTAGAAATTTTTATGTGCCTAGCCTTGCCTTTTAATGCGTTCATGCCGTGAGCTTTTCATAGTCCTACCAAATCTGCTCTAATGGAGATGGTGGTGGTGGTAATAGTGACAGTGATATATGATGATGGTGGTACTCAAAACAGCAACACCATTAACAACAATAGCAGCATAAGACAAGCCTGTAACAAAACAATATGACAGAACTTGATGATTATATTAATAATAATTAATTATTAATTATAGTACTTAATAATAAGGTATGCTATTCTTCTTTCATCAGGCTTATATGGAGGATCACCTTAAGAACAAAGACAGGTTAAACAAGGAATGGGAGGTATGATATAGATACCATTAAAAATAGAGTATCCTGATGTTAGAGTAGATCATAAAAAACCCCAGACCAAACTAAAACCTATAAGCTAGTATAACTAGTAGAGAGCAACACAATATATTTTATTTTTTATGTAACTGGAGAGATAAAAATAATCATCAAATTATCCATTTTGTCCAATATCGATGAAACAAAAGAAAATGGAAGGTTGTTTGCATTTGGGAATTGAGTAATAATAGAGGAATGGTTAGTATTGGTTTAACTAACTACATCTATTACTTTCAAAGGCTTTATGCACTTATGAGGCTGAACCCAATGTAGCAGAGATTGGCAAGCAGGACAAGAATGCCAGAAAGAACAGATACAGTGATGTTCTTCCTTGTAAGTGTGTTTTAAATCATGCCAATCATTGAATCAAGTTTTTGTATGTTAACCTAAGGGAGTCTCACATTATCAACCACCATTAATTCCTAAAATATGGGAATATAATATTACTGGTCCATTATTACTATTATTAATGTAATGGTTGGATCTTTTGAATTGAATTTATATATTACTAATAGTCTTTTAGCTACTTTGCTCATACCAATTCTTTTTCTACTTCTAGATGATCATAACAGAGTTGTTTTACGAGAGACGGCTAATGCTACAGGATCAGACTATGCCAATGCAAGTTTTATTGTAAGTCGAAATCTAATCAGTCAGTTATTTCTGCTGTTATTCAAAACTCACAAGTTACATGTATTCTTATTCTTTGCCCTGGGTTTTCTTAGACTGATCATGACCCACGGAATCCAGCATACATAGCAACACAAGGACCTTTAGCTCATACAGTTTCTGATTTTTGGCAGGTATGTATAATAATAATGATAAAATAATGATGTTGATGATGGTGGTGGTGTTGATGATGGTGATGATGATGGTAATGGTGATAGTGATGGTGGAGACAATGAGGAAGATACAATGATGTTTATGATCATAATAGTGATGATGATGGTGGTGGTGATGAAGAGATAGAATGATGATCATGCATGATGATGATGGCACTGGTGGAACTTATAATTATTATTATAATGATAATGATAATGTTATTGTGATTGTGATAAGTATTGTGTCAATGAAGACTATCATGGTAAAAGTGATTATAATGACAATGTTAGTAATGTTGGTATGACAATGATCAGAATAAATGATCAGAATATTGATAGTGATGACAATTCTTGCTCTTTTCAAATATAATAAAACACATTTTTAGAATAGCTATTTATATGTCATTACATGACTGAATGACATTAACATGTTGGGTGGTCTACTTTCAGATGATATGGGAGCAGGGAGTTGTGGTAGTTGTCAACCTCACAAGGCTATCAGATCTAGGACTGGTAAGACAATATCATTTCTTTAGAAGTTATTCAAATGTTCTATTTATATACATTGCTAGGTAGATGATTTAGGAACAAAAAAAATGGTCTGCTTCAAAGCAATTAATTAAGTGAAAGATAATTGATGTCATCAATCTATTTTTATTTCAATTTTCGTATATTATGTAATTGTTGATAACTGAAATAGCAATCTAAGATCTAGATAGCAATCTAAAATAAAATCTCAGATCTGCAGAGAATAGGAATGTAAGACAAAAAGTGTATTGCCATTATTACATTCTAGCTCTACCTCCTACCACTCCTCCCAAAAAGTACACAGTAACATTGTAGTTCACATTTGTTTTACCCATAAAAGGTTTCAGAAACCTGATTTTATTTCAATCTGCCTCAATGAACAACTTATGTAAATTATAACCAAATGTTTTCTTGTATTTGCAGCCTCAATGTCATCGGTATTGGCCAGATGAAGGACATGAAACTTACCATATATATGAGGTTAGAGTGCTCAGACTTTTATTTCTTAACTTATGACTTAAAGTCAGTGACTTCATAAACAACAATTATTACTTCTGAAAAGCTATGCAAAACAACAGTATGTTTCAGATTAGAAATAATATCAAATACATTGTATACCAAAAGAGTCATTTCTGTGTGGAATAATGATGTGGTTTAATAGTTATGCCAAATACATAATGTCATTAAAGACACACTTATTTGTCTATACAGGTTCATCTAGTATCAGAGCATATATGGTGTGATGACTACCTGGTTAGAAGTTTTTACCTCAAAAATCTACAAGTATGTACAATGTATTTCTTGATAGTTGTTATGATCATAAAAGGATTGCATGATAGAATCCACCTGAAAACAGTATTTTATTGAACATCTGTTTTCTGCTTGTAAACATTTATGATCTCCCTCAAAGGTGCCTAGTTGAAAGTTAATTTCTACAGGGATCCTTGGTTGAAAATAGCTCAAGTGCTTTTCATTTTTACTTCCTTTTCTGAAAACAGTATTTTATAGAGCATCTGTTAAAAATTCTACTTGTAAACATTTATGATTGTAAAATATGACTTTGTATTGATCTTCCTAAAGAACTAGTGTCTACTTGAAATTTAATTTCTTCAGGGATCCTTGGTTGGAAATCGCTCAAGTGCTTTTCATTTTTACTGCCTTGGCTAAACTGTTGGCATAGTTGAAGGCTGAGTTCATAGAATGAGATAATCGGCAATGGTTTAGCTCAGCCGCATAACTCAGAAGTCCCAATGTTATGGAGAAACAAATTACTATAATCATGTATTATATTGTGATATTGACTTTGAATTTTATTCACAGACAAGTGAAACCCGTACTGTGACACAATTCCACTTTCTGTCATGGCCTGATCTTAATGTACCAAATAACCCAAAACCTTTACTGGAATTCAGAAGGTAATCCTTAACTATTCAAATACATTGAATTGCAAAAATAGCAGTTCAACATATTACCAGTAACTAACATGTAGGCAAAAACAGTTGAGGATTTAATATTATGCATGGTACATATTTTAGGCTTTTATACACACTTGCCATATTCTACTATACTGTTTCGTAGATATAAAGTTTAGTAGTTATCAGTTTACTAACATGTAGTATAAGGAATAGTTATGAACTAGACAGATAAAAATAGTTTTATTTTCTTGTTAAATACAGAAAGGTGAACAAGTGTTTCCGAGGTCGTTCCTGTCCCATTGTCGTACACTGTAGTGGAGGTGTTGGAAGAACAGGCTGTTATATCTTGATTGATATGGTGCTTAACAAGATGATGAGAGGTATGCAATGATACACATTGTTGTTTCCTAACACTTCATTGTTGTTTCCTTACATTTCCACCAATATCCTTACTAGTTACAAATCACTATCATAGTAATAGTAACGGTTTCATAGGGACAGCTGATATTTAATTTCTTGATGTTGCAACAGTTTTTGACAAACTGTTTGGCACTATTATGACAAATTATTATTCATGTTTAGGTGCAAAGGAAATAGATATTGCTGCAACAGTTGAACATTTACGAGACCAAAGGCCTCTTATGGTTAAAACCAAGGTATGATTTTGGTACTGATTTTGCCCACTCCATCTTATGCTACCACATGGTGAACAAAATAATATTGATGTCTGCATTTTCTATTTGGTGCATCTATATATAGCTATAATAATACATGTTGTATGACTAACAGTCGCAGATCCAGGGGGGAGTCCAACTTTTCCATGGACCCCGGTCCCTTTGTAACAACAATACACTATCTGGAACCTCTTTTCTCTGCTCTTGGGCTACCTGTGGCTACTCTCCCAAGTCTTCTATGTGTGGAACCCCCCTTTCTAAAATCCTGGATCTGCCACTGCCTAAAATATGCTAACCAATTGCTTTATTGATTATTTTACAGGCCCAATTTGAGTTTGCTCTAACTGCCGTGGCTGAAGAAGTGAGTGCAATCCTCCAAGCTCTGGCAAAATAGAAGAATAAAAGCTGCTTGGCAGACTGACTGGTCTGGGTGTACCAGTCAGTGATATGATGAATTTTATTTTCAATATTTGAACTACCTCAACTATTTTATGCTTATCACTTGGGCACTTACCAAAATCAAACATAGGAAATAGGAAATAAGGGTGGGAGAAATAATAAGAATTTGTTTGAATTCACAATAACTAACACTGACAAAAACTATATTCAACTCAAAATATTTTTGAAGATTATTCTAGCTTCAAATGGTTAATAATATGAGAATGTTACACAACAAAATATAATGGGAAATAATATTTATTTAAATAATGCGTGTAGTATTAAACTGTGTGCAGAGTTTTTTAATCTTACCCTTAGAACGACGAGAAAAGAAACTTGTTGCTCTAATATGAGGGTGAGAGAAAAAATCACTGCTCGCAAGGAAGTGTAGTATAGGTAAATAGGAATGTTGTGAAGACATATTTTTATTGAATGGTAAATACAATTAACTCAAGAAAAATACACCAGCGTAAAACGAATCTTTAGAAATTAATTGGTAATGTACTTGAAATTGTCGAGTACAAAACCTTATTATTTTAGTGTTTCTAGATTAAATATTTTTGTGTTTTGTAGATAAAGTTCTTGATTTCTTGTACTCTTTCTATTGTTTTTCTTCCTTTTTCTAATTATGTTGCCATGTTACTAATATACAGACTATGGTCATTGTTCTTGGACATTGATGAATATGTACCAGTAGCACTAGAACTGGAACTAATTCACAATTCATAGTCTCTACTGTTCCTCATAATAATTGAATAGAAAAGATTGATATTCATCATTTAGAAACAATGGAATCTCAACAACAATATGGACACTATACCTGTACACTCTACAGACATGTTTTATATTCAAAGAAGTTGCAGTATGTTAAATAAATTCCCATTAGATTTAAGAGCTGTTTAGGTTTCTGAATATGATGTAATACATGCATGGAATCTTTATTCATTCTTTTTTACATTTTACAACGACTTCTTGGGCCTTGGCTTTTTTTTATGTCCATAATACAAAGGTTCCATTGTATCTAAAAGATTAGAATATCAAGTATGTAATAGAAGATTTGAGAGAACTATATATCTATCTATACCGGGTATGTGTGTATCTTGGAGACTAGATGGGGTCCGTTTGAAATAAATATTGTTTAGGGATTTGTGCATATGAAACCTCTTGTTTGCACATCAATGTCAATCCAGGCTGTATAATATATAGGATATTACATGGGCGTGCAGAGATACAAATTTTATCTTCGAATGTGCTCACTCGTGAAAGATTTTCAACATGAGAAGATAAAATTTGTATCTCCAAGCGACCATGTAATGTTCTGTTTATTATGTAATTATCAATGAAAATAAAATAAAACCTTTTTTCACACAAGAAGTTTCCGTAAAGCTGTGTAACCATAGTGATGATATCTTCACATGTGAAGATATCAATTTTTAGAAACAGAAATATAGGTATTTCATTGACAATTATATAATAAATTAATTAGTCACTATATTTTAATTTTGTCTGTCACATGCATGTTATTATTTTTGTATGGAGACCTATTTTATTTTTAGTTTGACAGCCTCGTCAGATAATATTAGTTCGGTATATACTCTACTTGGATTAAAGGTGTTCAATAAAGGTTCATTTCGGGGAATTGTTGTTGATTTGATTTAATTAATGCATATCTTGTTGTTTATAGTATATGTTATGTCGTTATGTTTCCACTTGTATTGTTATGACCACTTTTCTCAACATTGTGCAGCTTTCTTAAACTCAATATTTCTCACTGGATTTTACAAAAATAGTCAAAATATATAAATGAAAAAGAACAACGATTTCGGCATTTCAGTCACCCCCAGGGTTCACGTCAGTCGAAGCACGCTCATACACAGGGATCCCACTTGATTTATAATCTTTAAAATACCAAACATTTTTGGTATTAGTTTTAACCAAAAGTGCACGAATCTGTAGTTTTTGGTGTTTGGTTTGTACGGTTATGCATAATAAAAACACGGTGTTTTTATTATCCATAGTCTGGTGTATTTGTTTTCTTTCTTTTTTGGCGCGAAAATGTTGGCGCGTTGACGCGGCCGTGCAGTTTCGAAAAATACCCATAAAAAGATATCCCAAAACCTCGGC
Source organism: Metridium farcimen (assembly GCA_032270665.1). Classification (NCBI taxonomy): domain Eukaryota; kingdom Metazoa; phylum Cnidaria; class Anthozoa; order Actiniaria; family Metridiidae; genus Metridium; species Metridium farcimen. The sequence continues at coordinate 7,966 of JAUPMH010187414.1, forward strand.
GAACCTTGCTCCTTTTCAGTTTTCTTTTCTTCTTATTTTAATTGTTTATGGCTTTTGCTCTGCCGCTAATGAAGTAAAATCTTTGAGCTACTACGAAACCATTGCTTGAGAAAAACTCGGGAAACCGTAAAAATATATATTTTACATCCTGTATTACAGCTAGCTGATTTACAACTGAACAACTGATGTGAAGGTGGAACACAAACCAAACAAAACTTAGCTGCTAATTTCTTTGCAGGTTTGTGTATTACAATTAAATATTTCTCTATTGTTTTCGATATTTTATTTTTTTCTCTGCGATGTTTTTCCTAATCAGCTAAATCGCTAAATCTCAAGATGATGACATGAAGCGATAAACAAAGAAACTATACTGCTTGTAAAAAATTATTTTCTTTCCTTTCTAGAGGAATTCTCTGCCAAGAAGGGTAACTAGAAACTAGGAAAAGAAACATTATAAATTGAGTCTCTTCCATCTAAAAAGGCAGAGGAATATCATTATAATTTATCGATAACTTTCTAGCTATTACAAAAGGGGTTACCTTTTAATTTCGTGAAAAAAAATTTATCCACTATTTAGTGAGTAAGTGGTAAGTGAACTATCAAGACATCATGTCAAAGTTTGAAGAAGATTTCGGAGATCCTTTTGATGGCTTTAGTCACAAAAATCCAAATATACCATATGAGAGAAGAAAACGTAGCAACGAAAACCCACCGCTTGATGCCTTGGTGATAAGTGATATGTCACTCTCAGCTTCGCAGTCGACTTCCCAACCACTTGCAGGAACTACAGGATCCAAGAAAGCCAAAATAATATCAGAAATAAATAGTGTAAGTAGCATACTACTCAAACATCTTCTATGATGAATAATTGTCTATTTGTACATACACCTAATTGCAAGAATGTTGTCACATGAAAAGAGAACATTAGTAATCTAATAACAAAGGATTAACAAAAGAAAGAGTTCAGCTTGAGTGATTTTCATTTGTCTTTTAATTAATTCCTTTCCCACTAAATTACAAAAGTCAGGACAACGTTCTTGCCATTAATAGGTGTACATTGCCATTGTTATTGTACACATGTACGTTAATTTCACAGGGATTTCTACTATTTTTCCACTAGGCTAATAACTCGTTGAATAATTTTGAAATTTCGCTTATTAAGCATAATTCAGTTTATTTTTAAAAAGGAGGTGGGAAAGGTAGTTCACTTTTATACCGAAATCAGCCGAGCTACATCAGCTAATAGTCTTTGTTATATTCCCGAAAATTCGAACTTTTTGTGTCTGTATACGTACGTGCATGGATAATAAAAACGCTAGTGTTTTATTATCCATGGTACGCGGAAGTATTAAATAAAACTGTATTCAGGTACCAGTTGCTTTGTAAGCATTGTTAGTAGTTATACGCTACTTGTGGAACATTTGTTTGCCACTAAATTACATGAATATTTAATGCGCTATTTATTGTTCCAGGAAAAGGGCGTTACATCCTTGACAGAGGATACTTTAGCACAAGCACCCAAGAACAATACCACGTTTCAATCGAAAGGTAACAGAGTTTTTACACTTCAACAAGTTGTCACACTAAGAAATAAAAAATTGAATGTGAATGTGAAATAATTATTTTAAAGGAAATGATTATAAACTGAGCAGCCGATTAAAACTGATATTTTTATATAAATATGTGGAAGTCTTGTTTGATGATATGTGTATATCTATTATATTGTTGTCTTTCATTTGAAACAAGAGTGCATGTTAAAATGTTACTTTTCAATTATATGCCGATTGAAAATGGTTGGACGACTTTCATAAATCCACGAAATATCATGAAAAACTGATTTACTTTTTTACCTGTATTTCCATCATCCCGGGAAGCGAGGTTGTAACACTTCCTCATTTAACTGTACTATCTTTTCCCCAGTAGTAGGGGTAATCGGCACTCCTTTTGGGATTAAAATATATTTACCGTGTGTATCTTATAGGATTCTCGCTCAAAAGTCAATTATGTAACGTGAGTCTTTTAGGGTCGAAAAAAAGACCTTTGCGTACCTTTTAGGGTCTCGAACTGGCACCGTACCTTTGAGGGTCAGTTTTCGAACTTAAGATTATACATCTTGAAATTTTTAATTTTTACGGACATTTAAAGATGTGGTCGTACCTTTTAGGGTCTGAAATCAGCATCTGAGTTAATTTATGCGCACCTTTTAGGGTCATTTTCAAAACCGTCCGTCGAGCACCCCTATCCATTTTTGAAGGGTATCCCCCGGGAGCTGTGTATTTTAGTCGTGCTTTTTTCCTATGTCCAGTACAGTTTTTCTGTACACTTTGTCAAATTCACGGAAGCCACTTTACTTCCACTTAGTATGAATGTTCTTACTGTAAGTCATTTTTATGAATAGATACTTTAAATGCATTGTCATTATGATCATGCATATGTTTTATAATGTCCATCAGGATAATCAGTGAGCCATGTATTCCTCGTTTGATCTCCAGGGTCAGAAGGTAATTGCCAAGAAGGAATGCTTATGTCAGCCGCCAGCAAGAGAGGCTCAAGAATAGAAGCAGCTTTGCAAGGTGTGTCTTTTTACCCATCTATATTGGAGGGTATAGGCCATTCGACCATTCAACTGTCGATTCTGGCGATGGTGTATCGTTTTTTTTATCTCAGGTTTAGTCCAAGATCAGCTAGTTCAGCATTGATTCAGTCTGAGCTTGTGTTTTGATAGTTTCTATAACATTGCCCGTGCCAACTAAATTTGGGAATTGATACTGTCTGTCGTATCTAAACTGGCCAATCAAAGTAGCCCTTCGTATCCTGCGGGATTCTGCCATCGTTATGCGCAGGAAGCTTGCTATTCTCATTTTGTAGACCAAACTACAGGTAAATATGTATTGTATTCCATTTTTCTTGTCAATACAGATGAAGGAAAAGAGTCACAGATGCTTTTGCTCAAGTGGAAACCTCCTTTCACGTAAGGATAATTACTAGTGTTATTACTTTTTGAGGGAAATAATTTATAATCCTGAGTATGTCTACTTTATAACTACAGAGAAAGCGAAGCCTTTGAGGCATTTTTCCCATCACGAATGGACCAATTGCTCAAAGATGTCCTACAACTTGAAGCCCACTTGAAGAATCAAAAGGAACAACTAAGAAGCAGACTAACTCATCTTTCTCAAACTCTTAAAATTCAAATGAAATGATTTTTTCGACACCGTTTCAATTTGCACACAATCCTCTCTTGGAATTAACATTCATTTATTTTCGATTAGCCTCGGGTTCATTTTTGTATTTTTAGAACAAAATGATTATTAAACTATTTTGCATTTGTCTCCGCTGTGAAAAGATTATAACGAAATAAAAAAGAAACAAACCAAAGAAGAAACAATTGAAAGAACAAATCAGAAACCTAACAAAATGCTTTAAAATTGCCAATAAATTACCGCACTTGTTTATATGCATTAAACGCTGTTTACAAGAGCAATTTCAGTGTTGCGCGATATATAGGCAGAGATCTTATCGCAGTTTGTTGCTGCATTTTGAACAACATGCTCAATCATTTAATTTATTGAACAGAATGGATAGTTAATGAAACAATTAATAAGAATAATGACCTTGTCTGTGCACAGAGAATAGTTATATGCCGTTCAACGGCTTCAAAAATGACGTCCTTCATCGATTGACATTAAGAGCTTTTGATGGTGGTACATAGATAGTTGTTTTTTTTTTTTACTTCAGTCAAGTATGGTTTCTATCGCGACGATGGTTGTAATGGTGTAACTCAGGACACGTACAATTCTATTGCATCATATATGATGTTTTAAAATAATGTTCTTACATTTGTCTTATATGACAGCCCGGCCGGCCATGATTTACCATTTAGAAGTTTTTTACCAGCCTTGTAATTTTTGAAGAGGGCAATGTTTCCCATTTTTACAATAGCTTTTGATTCTGTTTATCAGATTTTCTTTATAATTTTCTTTATAATCCATTCTTTTCTCTCTCTTTGTTTTCGCTTTTCCAGTTCGAGCATTCATCCATCCTTGTCGACAATGACGTCAACTAGAACCATTGACGTCGATTGACGTCACCAACTTTTTGCGAATACAGTGCATGGTAGCGCTGTATGATAATTTGAAGATGAAAAATGGACTGGTATAAATAGCTTTTCATAAACGAATGACGAAAGTCGCCGTAAAAGCGCAAACAAATCATATAGGTTTGATTTATTTTTATATATGAGAACGTATTCACAAGAATAAAGAGCATTATTTTGTGGAAGGAATGAGAATCTAAATATAGCATGCAAAAATCCCGAATAAATGATAAGCTGGAGTTCGATTCAGCGAAGGTTGCATCGAGCTCTCGTGATTGGCTTGCAGGGACACGTGACACAGTTCCTTTCCGAACTCTTATGTTGTGCTCAAGACGCTGGTTTGTCAACTGGTTGTGTTTTTATATCGGTACTCGTCGTTCAAGAAAAGTTTTGACCAGTCCAACAACATTGTTCAGGTAAATGTGAAACCAACAAAACTTGTTACTTGGTTATTCATGTTCTTTCCTTGTAATATTTTGCTAAATGAAGTGTTTGAGTTGAAATTTTTATTCATGTCATTGCATTAGTGACTACCGAATGAACCAAATCGAACCCATTCAGTGTATTGCCCGTACTCTTTCATTCCTTTCGACTTACTTATCGTCAGCTAACAGCTTTTTTCGTTTTGTTCCGTTTATCCAATGTGTGTTGTTTGTTTCTGTGTTTTTAGCCCGAGTGATAGTCGTTTGTGAGCCGCAATAGACTTCAGGATATTCTAAGTGCTCGCTGTTTTGAGAAGACTAGAGCAGTTCCAACTGCTATGTGATGCTCGATCACGCGTCCAATGGATGCTGATGATTCAGGTAGGAAATGTTTTGTTTGCTAGCTAACATCAATGCATAGCTTGTGTATCGTGATAAGAGTTTCAATATGATTAATCTGGGCGGGTGGTTATAATTTATACAAACCATGGTTCTTCCAGCAAAGACCGAGCTATATATACTGACATTAGTCACCTCTACCTTCACGACACCGCTACCCGGTTCAAGCAAAACTTATCTCATAATACCGATCTGGTTTTAGCACTGCTATGTTCGGTCTTTAATAACAGTTGAAACAGATTTTCAACAAGAGAATGGATTGTCAAATCGAAATAAGCGTTTTATTGTACTTTACAACAATAAAGACGAATATTTAGCCTATGATTGAAAGCAGTGTAAAAGTGCTAGTGAACATTGATCAATTCCAATAAAAAATACATTCGGTTGTCATTCTTGGGCCTATTATAGCTGACATGTTTTGTTATTGAGGTAGTTGCCAGTGGTACTCTTTTAGTGACGAAATCCAGCCTATAATCGTAAACTAGTTTACTTGTGAGGAAGAGCACGACATCGAAGCTCAATCCCCATTTACAGCATGCACGACGATTTAGAACGGCTAGGATAAAATTGGTCCTATTATTAAACCTCGGTCGTTCTCGAGTAATTTGGATAAGGAAAACCACGGTGAAAGTGTTTTCTTGTTCTGACATATTTCAACATTGGCGTACTTTACTGAAAAGCATCCATAATTATAACATTTATCTCTGCAAACTTTGAAAGTTTTGATTCAAGCTACATTAAATTATATTCTGTCCAGATTAAAAATCGAAAGGGTAAATATAGAACTTCTATTTTTTCAAAGGATCGAAACTACACTTTTAATGTGTTTATTTCGATAAAAATAGTGGTTCAACACAGGTCAGAATTAGCATAACATCACATTTGATCTGTCTGTTTACTGTTTGAAGAAAAAAAGCTAAAATGGCTGCACACCTACTCACTCGTTCCAATGCTCTTTGTATTTTCCGTCTTCTAAAAATATGTTTATTGCTTTCCTATGAATCGCAATTACATCCTAGAATTAAGGAGTTTGTGGTACATGCATAGTGGGGCATTTTGATTTCTCTTTTTTAAAAACACTTTCAAATTATTATTGTTGAGCGTTGATTGAATTCAACAGAAAGTGTGGCGTGTCCGATTTTGGATGCTGCCTTACAGGTAATGATTGTTATATGGCGCTTAAAAATCATTATGTACATGCAATTCATAAACATACTGATGACATGACTGTTTGTTGGAATAATGGGCAACTCATCAACTTGATAATCACAACAGATCAACACTAATATTGCACTGGGTATATTTTGGGTTTTACAGAGTTATTTTGAAGTCTTGAAATTATTGTTAGTAAAAAAAAACTGCACTGAAAAGTGTACAATAGATCTTAATTATCCCAAGTCAACAATTAGATTTATTGAGGGTGTTTTATTCATGCAGTGTTTCTTGTATGAGATATTTGATATTTTCCTATGGCATTTTAAGATATGCATGATTAAAGGTGTTTTAGCAACTAAATTAAGTAAGATATAAATAGACTTCATCTGTAATCTGATTGCCATCACTGTGCCAGTGATATATTTTTTTTGATGCAAACAAAACAAGTGATATAATAGAGCTGCTATAAAATGCAAAAGAAGGACAATCAGCAATATTCTTATTCAATTCATCAACTCAACAATATGATCATGAATTGCTTGTTTATACAAAACCAATTCATTTAACAAAAAGGAGTGTTCATTGTTTTTACATATATCAGATTTTGTTTTTGTTTTACACAAAAAAAATTTGATTTATAATGCATTTGGTTTACATGAGTACAAGATTTGCCTTGATTTTCTTTTGTTGTGTTTTGATGTTTATAGTTAGAATCACCTGTAGTCCAATTCCCAATACAGATAAATTTGTATAGTAAATATGTACATTACATGGATATTTACTATTTTCAGATGTTATCTTGGTAGCATAAATATTAGCAACTACATATCTCATTATTTGAGCCTATCTATATCAAGGGACTTTCCAAATGCTTTTAGAGCTGGGCATTGATGGAAGACATTACACAGTAATTTGCGATGTATATTTACCACCCATTTAATTCATAGTGTTAAGTGTTAGTTTTTTTCTACAAAAAGCTTATCATTTGTTTGTTTTTATCTTAACTGTAATGCATAATCAAATAAAATTTTCTGGACATATTGCATCATGTGGATTTCAGGTGAATTTGATTTCGGTTCTCCAATAGAAGAGCTCAGTGAAGTGTACGCTAAAGTCAGATTACATAGAGTCACAAGTGTAGTATACGCCCTCAAAATAGAATAAGAATTATTTGAACATGTCAGATATGCCATTTTCTTGCCTTAATCCATAATTAAGATTATTTAAACTCCAGAAAATGAGCCATTCATAATGCTGTCAAAAATCAAATAAATAAAACATCAGCCACTGTTTTTGACAATTTAAATAAGTTGCTAAAAATAGCTTTAATTGAGATTCAAGAATTGCATGTTTTCAGCTTTCAAATAAATTTGGAACTCGAAAAACTCGAAATGAGAGTTAATCGTGTCTTTATTGTATGGTACTTTCAGACCTGATAAATGATATTTTTGTCAGTTGGGTAGAGATATGTTTTTATTTCAGTTATGGTGTTTTTCATTCACTTGAAAAGTACTGTTTATAATTTAGCTTCTACAGACATGTTATAAAATAGTATTCCTATTTTACAGTACTTAATTGGTTATAAAAGACAGCTATTTTTTAATAGATGACAGATATTGTTCTTAAAGTACATGTGATAAATGTGTACATGACTGTGAGCAATATTGGACTTAAATAATGGGATATTATAAACACTAAACATAAAATGGCCTCCTTTTGACCTTCAATGTATGTGTTTTTGTGATTGTACCAGAGCAAAGCTGATTTTTATCAGTTATTTTGGTTGTAGCATTATTTGATCATTTAGGTAAAGTTAAATTGAATACAAAGAAATCAATGCTTCTAACTTTCTAATAGCTGATTTACATTTAGTTATGTATGCAAAAAAAAATAGAAAAAAAAAGTAAGTACAATGTTTATAATGATAATCTGTTTTTTCTTGATGTCTTGTTATATATATATACACAGCATAACTTCTGACCACCTGCTTAGAGATTGTAGCATAGATTCCAAGTTCATATCTTCATCTTAAAATGTAGTGAACTACAAAACAAGCAACATATGAAGCATTAATATTTTTAATCCTGATCTATAAATTTAAGAAAAATGTCACTACATTTTGACCCTGAAAACAATTTAAAATATCTTTGTTTTAAAGTTTAGTCTGTAAAGTAAAAAAGTAATTTCATTGTCATGATTTATATATACTGATATTCAATAATAGTTTAATAAGCCATTGTCTGTTCAAATAAATGCTTTACTGTGAATATTTTTAACATTGCCTTGTTTCTAAGGCCAGTTATTACTTTGCCTTAAACAAAAATTCAAGTTTTATGTTATTTTATTGATAGTTAAAGTTGCCTTTCATTAATTACTCAAGTAATAACTTAAACAAAAAAAGAATGAGACCTTTTCCTTGCTTTTAATTGTTTTCTTAATGCTTTCCTTTTGTTTGACATTTAAAGAATCACCAGGTAGCAGAACAGTAACTGGTTCTCATCCTGTTATGCCAATATCTAGTCAGCATCTGAGGCAGTATTATGTAGCACACGGTAAGCACTTGTTTTTGTGTCAATTCTCCATTTTTCAAACAAACATGGTCCACAAAAATTAATGTTCTCAAGAATAATGTGTCATGTTATGAACCAAATACCATCTTTGATAATCTTAATATAATTTTTTTATTCATGTGTATTACTGTTTGAGCACCTTGACCTTAGCTTATGCTTTAATATATACAAGCACATAGTTAACCTTTTTCTTGTGGTTACATTGCCTTTGTATACTAATATATACTCTGTGTAGATGTTTCACTATCCACTGCACTTTCTAAATTATATATATGTACTTCTAGACTATTGTAGTAATGTTTTGTGTTGTACTACCTTGTTACTAATCCCTTAGTTCTTACCTATTTCTGATAATTGAAAGGAAATATCTTAATAACTGATTATATTATTATGTATTTGTTGGACAGGCATGGACATGGATGATCATTACTCTACACAACAGGAAGGCACCAATATATACAACAATGAACAACTTGCATTATTACAGATGAAACAACAAGAACAACAGATGCAACACCATCCACATTATATCTACTATACTCCACAGCAACACCACTTTTTACAGCAACAAGAACTACTCAAATACAGACAAGCACTTCAAAACCAAGAACTTAATGGTCATCACAAGCAAAAGAAGTTTGGTGAAAGTGTCAAAGTTCCAATGCAACAGGATAAACAAACACCCATCAAGCCTAAAATCAAAGTAAGTCAAAGCAGGTGTCATTACATGCATATCATATTTGAATATTCTGTCCAAAATGTTTTGTCTTTTATGATAAACCACATTTAATATGATGCATGGTCATGAAATAATAATAATAATAATTTATTTCTTAAGTGCATTCCATAATATCTCAATGCTCTTTACAATTCATGATCACTTATCAAAAAACAAAATTAATATCAATGACAGAAAAATAGAATTTATGACATTGTTCATAAACATTGTTAGTTGAGAAACAACTTTCTTCACGTGCTGCCAACAGGGCGCTCATGAGAATTCCATCTTGTATTCTTTATGATATTGTTCTTGTACTTTTCTGCACCGTTGACGTTGTTGTTGTCAAGCGTTGTTATCAAGCGCCTTACTCCATGGCAAAGCTTTCTGCATGCTGGCCGTTGGCTCAAGTCGAGCTCATCAATGGAAGCTGTAATATGCTTTGTTTTCCAGGTTGAGCCCCAGGATGAACCCAAACAAGAAGAGGTTTTGATGGATCAAGATGATGCAACTCAAGATAAACAAAGTTTGCCTAATGAAGAACTGAATACATCACAACAAAGACCTCCAGTGACTACAACACATTCTCAACAAGAGTGTAAGTGTATAAATGTTGAATTTGCAGCCAGGATTCTTATTTAAATACAAATTGGTATGACTCTGGCCTGAATTTCAAACCAAAATCAGGCCAGAGTCAAACCAATTTGTATTTTAGTGTAAGTGTATATCGGGATGCAAACATATTATAATGTTCAACAAAAGTTTTCTTTGAAGTTTATAATTTTTAATTAGTGGATTGAAAATGCTCGTTATTATTCAACTTTTTCTGACAATAACAAAGAATAACATTAGTTTTGATTTTTTGTTTTTATCAATTATTATAGCTGTAATGGAGTAAGCTAGATCATAAAACATAACATAAATAAATAAATAAATAAAATAAACTTATAAAATAAACTAAATAAAAAAACTAAAAATTAAGAAAGAATATATCTGCAACATAGGTGGATCACTATAGCATCTTTTTTGAAAATGCAAGAAACAGCCATTTGCAGGTTGTGCTTGTGCTGACTCTCTAGAGTCATCAGAAATTTCTGTGTGTTTAGTAAGGTGATGGACCATGATGCCATGTTTTCTATTTCTTCAATGGAAAATAATTAAAATTTGTACTGAGCTTTTCAGGTGTTTTTAATCAATATCTTTGTTAATACTTAGCCAATTGAAATCTCTTTGAATTCTAGTAGGCATATGTCTGTCTCTTTCATTATAATGTCTTTTAAGCTTAACAAGATTGTATTCTTTTAGTTACATCTATTGATGTCAAGAAAACCCTAAAAGACTTTGTACTGAATAAAAAGCAGAAAGAGCAGGCTGTGGCCTCACTAACCAATGATTCAGCATTCAAGCATTGGTAGGTCTTACATTCTATTTGCAATATATTTCTTATATTTCAAATGCCAATTGTACTCTGTTGGAAGTGTAAATATCAATTTTGTTATGTATGCCATAATTTTATTCCATCATGAAAAGAATGTAAAGGTTCTGTGTGTGCTTTTATTTTGATGTGTACATTAACTAGTTTCTATTCTTTCCTTAAAGGAGTCAAAACTTGGAAAAGGATGATCTTGCCCCTCTAGGATCTCATCTTGATCCAAGTCACTTCCCTTTGAGGAAAACAGGTGTGTTAATCATTTTTTTAGTACTTAAAACATTATCTGAATAATTGCAACAACAAAATGTTGCATTCATTAAGATTTGCAGAAACTATATATTTATAATAATAATATTTATTTAAACACGATAAAATATTTACAGCATAGCTGATGTGGTTGTGTATGTATACCTAATATATATATATCTGTCTTTCTCTCTAACTCGCTTTTTGTCACCACTCTACTCACTACATTTAAACTCTCTATCTTTCTAATTTTTTATTTATTTTTTAATTTCTTAGTTATAAGTTTTTTCAGTTTGATTTTGAATCCAGTTTCACTTGTGATTCTTCTGACGTCATCTGTTAGGCTGTTCCATAGCTTGGTTCCTTGGTATTTTATTGATTTCCCTCCATATCTGACTGTTTTCGTAGCAGGAAGTTTTAACATATTAATTCCTCGTAGTTCATTGCGCTTGACGTCACGCTTTTCAAATAGTTTGCTTAGGTCTTGATGTACTTCACCAGCAATACATTTATGAACTAGCATTCCAAGCTTGATATAAAGCAAATATGTTAATGACTTCCATTTTTGTTCACTGTTTTGTTCACTGTTTGTCCAATGATTCCATGGAGTAACTC
>JAUPMH010187414.1:19718-37447 GCA_032270665.1 Metridium farcimen
ACTATGAGACTAGAAAAAGGGATGATATGAAACAGCAAATAAGTGGGCACAATTGAGTCATCAGTAACATTTTGTGGTATAATGTACTACAATATGTACAGTACTAGAAAATTAGAAGAAATCTCTTATTGAGCTTTTTGTATTTTGTGAAAGCCTATCCAAAGTTTTATGGAATGTTTGATTTATCTTGTGGCAATGGCAATATTTAGATTAAACAATACCGAACTTACATGTTTGCTTTTTCTGACCATTTTTTTTTTGTTAAATGTAACAGCTTCTGAGCCAAATCTTAAAGTCAAGTCACGTTTGAAAGCAAAAGTGGCAGAACATAGAGCTATAGGCAGTCCTTTATTACACAGGCCAAGAGATAGGATTGGAAATAAACTACACAGAAGCCAAACATGTAAGTAGCAATTCCTATCTTTGATTGAAAAAATATCTTATCAAATTAATATTTAATTGATCAGGGGTACCTTAACTGATACTATTTGTTACACCCTATTTTGTTATGATCCTATTTGTTATGTCTATATGTGCCAAGTCATTTTTATGGGGATTCATTACCGGTAATTTATGATTATGGTTCAAAGGTTCAAAGGTTTTTATTTACCACATACACACAAGAAAAATGTACAATGAAAAATGGAAAAAGAATAGGTGGAGGGTGCAAGAGAGAAAACCCAAAGGGTTAAACAAAGTACTCTTGCACCCAGGACTAATTAACAATTTATTTTAATAGTATGAAGCGTGGAGATTGCATAAGGCAATGTATCTTTGCAGTCTAACTGCATGGTATACCACAGTTATTTTTAGTTGTTATGGTGTCAAATTAAATTATTATTTAATATTATCATGGTTAAATATTAATGCTCAGTCATATAATTTCTACTAAAAATATATTATTATCATTATAGTGGAAACAACAGGAAACGAAATTATGGATCGATCAAATCCTGGATCTCCAACTCAGTCCATGTCAGCTTCTCCTGGGAGAGAGGTAAACTTACAATAAAATAAACTGAATGCCAATACGGCTGCCATGTCATTGTCGTATATTTTAAAATTTATAATTTAATTCAAAATTATAGATTAGAATGACTACAACAAAAGTAAGAAGTTTGAGACAAAAATATTAAATTCTTGAGAAGTTATGAGAATTTCAAAAGTGTGAAAAACACCCCAACAAGGCTTTTTAGCAAGAAAACAGTTCACTGAACGCATACAAATCTATATAATTTTGATTCCAAATAGTTTCATTATATTTAAAGCAATAAAGCTTAAAAAAGCCCCAAAAATACATATTTCTGCTTGCTCTTTCTGGTGGTGGTGCTTATTTTTTAAGATTATGTTTTTATTTTTGAAAGGCAATTGACATTTGGTCTATATATAAAAAAATATTAGACTCAAGATCTAGGAGTAAGCTAAAAACAGCTATTATTTTTATATAACTGTATTTCTCTAAATAGCTTTAATTGTGAATTTGATGAAACAATTCAAACTATTGGTATTGTTGTTCTTTTTTATCACAAGATCATTATTAAAATTCAATGACATTTATATTTCTTCTCCAATTTGAGCTGATAGAATATAATAACAGTTACTTTAAACCTACATATAATTGGAACTGTCAATTGTATCTTGCAGCGCAACTCACCACTTGGAACACCAGGATCATCTTTTGGACACAGTCTTCCAAATCTTCAAGCAATACCACGTTTATCTGCTAACATAGACCGCTCACATATCAACCAGCTGATAAGGAACCGCTATATGATCCATCATCCACATAGTGATCATGAACTTCAAAGCCAGTTTCACAATGACTATGGAAATATGGAAGACGATGATAGTAGTAGTTTGAATAATGCTGCTTTACAACGTGCACAACTCAATAACATTGCATTGGCAAAGGCTCAAATGAAGATCATGAGTTTACCATCTACATTGAACTCCAATGCTCTTTTAAGTGGAGGACCACATTCTGTGTTTACAGGACAAGGGTCACCTCCATCTCAAAACAATCTACTATCCATTCCAAAATCAAGCTTACCACCAACAACACTTCACAGACCACTAAGACAGACCCTCTCAGCACCTGGTTATTCATTATCAAAAACACAACAGCAACAGCAGATATTGAAACAAAACCAGGAACTTATACAGCAACAACAACATCTACAGTTCTTACAACAACAGCAAAGACAGTCACCTGCATACTTACAGCTTCTACAACATGAACTGCTCATGCAACAGCTTGGAAAACAAAACCTTCCAAAATTACAGCAGCTACAAAAAGAGCCTGCACCTTCACTGAAAGAACACTTAGAAAAGATGCAGAAAGAACGAGCAGCCCTAGACAGAGAAAGAGCATACCAACAGCATAAGAAAGAACAACAACTTGTTCAAGCACGAACTACTGAAGATTTACCACCTGGTGGAGGATTAACTGACCAGCAGTTCCAAGAACTATTGATTCAACAGTTACAAAGACAAGATGCACCTCGTAGGAACCTGATTAACCAACAGTTACTTCAACATCATCAACTTTTACAGTTACGTCAAGCAGAACTGCAAGAGGCACCTTTGGCTGCTGTTGCTTCTCCAAGTGCATCTGTAGGTCACAGACCACTGACTAGAGCTGTATCTTTACCAGCTGTTGGTAAGTACATTGTGTTGTTTCAGTGATTATGGTACTATTATATTAGTTATCAATTAGTTATCAAAATTAGACTAACATTTGAAGAAGAAGAGGTATGATGCTCTTACTGGTCTACTATTTTACATAGTAGTCAATTTGTTTGAAATGTCACAAAGTTTCACTCTGGTTTCTACGATGAAAATCTCCCTTATTCAATTGCCAGTATTGTTCTTAGAAGTCCTGGTTGTCATTATCATTGTTATTTTATCAGTTTTCTACAACAGTCACAAGTTACAATGCTTTTGATGTTTTATTGATGTTTATATGAGTTAAAAAATCATGTTGTTTCCAATAAAGGAAGTGGCCAAGGATCAGCATCATCAAATCGTACAGGAATTGCATATGATACACTAATGTTAAAGCATCAGTGTTCATGTGGTGAAACCAGCTCTCATCCAGAACATCCTGGAAGACTTCAGAGCATCTGGGCTAGACTGCAAGAAACTGGTGTAACTAACATATGTGAGGTATGACACTTTTTCTAATCCATGTCAGCTTTTTTATTATTTTAATGATAAACAGTACATCATTATTTACAATTAACGAATACAGTACCATGTCAGCTATCAACCCATAAAGAACAAACTTGGTAGACTGACCAGAGTGTTAAATGGGTTTCCTAAATGAATGGTTGACCGTTTGGATTCTTGAATAGATATGTATTTGATTGGTTTTTACTTCACCTTCACAAAAGAGAGATTATAAAGTTGAGAGATTATAAAGTTGATTTGAATTTATAAAGTCTTTCTCAGTAAACAAAATCAACTTGATTAATTAATTAATAATTTTTTTACAGCGTGTACGACCAAGGAAAGCATCCTTGCCAGAGATCCTCACTGTTCATAGGTTTGTAGAACATTGTTAATTGATTTCATTAGACCTGTTATTAAGTATATTTGTTTATTATGTAGTGAGCAACATACCATGCTTTATGGAGGTAGCACACAGTGTAGAACTAAAGCTGAAGATGGTAAGTAAACTAACATTGATGGTAGATTTGTTCTGCTCTAAATTGATCGTGAATTCATGTATTCTTTCTAGGAACCATTACAACACTAAAATGTTTCAATACATTACCTTGTGGTGGTATGGGGGTGAGTGGACAAGTTTTTATCTAATATAAGTATCTTATTATTGCTGTTGTGTCATGTCTGGTCACAGGGCTCGAAATAGCTGCCTGCCAATGACCAAATATCAGGCCAATATTAAAATTTGGCAGGCAAAAATCATTATGAACTGCCAAATGGAATTCAAAATTGAAATCAAAATTACCTGGAAATCATCTTTCAATGTCCCTTTATCTGGAAGTTACAGGTCAAATTTTGTTCCTATTTTGAGCCCTGGGTCAGGAGAACTATCACAGAGGAAACATAAAACGGTAATGAATATGTAAATCTTATTAAATAAATATTTTGTCTTAGGTTGATGGTGATACCATTTGGAATGAAATTCATAGTGCAAATGCTGCTAGAATGGCAGTTGGTTGTGTTATAGAGCTAGCTAACAAAGTTGCTGCACACGAACTAAAGGTCAGTACTAAATTAAGCTAGCCTTGTGAAGATATATAATTATATGCAATATTTAATGTGATTATGTATACAACATTGTAGAAAAAGATACTGCCCCATGTGGTTGCTATCTAGTTTTTGTGATGTCATATGTAATACTGAATGGAAAATATTGCAGTGTGTCTTAACACCTTTACTTGACGTGTACAGTATTACACCTTGTTTGGTATTTGTGCTGGTCTTGTGTAAACACAATTGTTTTCTTACATGTATGAAGTACAGATTACTTGTTTTGTTTTTAGAATGGAATGGCTATTGTCCGCCCCCCTGGTCACCATGCTGAAGCCCATCAAGCTATGTAAGTTCAGTAGTGTGGTAGGCTTGTTTGTATTAGCACTAGAGATCATAGAAGTGCTTGTTCATGGATAAACAAGGAAAAAATGGTTTTGTTTGTGTTTCCAAGCATAACAACATAACATTTAATCCATTTAGCTTTAAAACTATAACAATGAAAAAAGCACTCCAGAAGATAATTGAAATTATGTTTGAATCATCATTGTCTTGTTTTGTTTCAGGGGTTTTTGTTACTTCAATAACATTGCCATTGCTGCTAGGATTTTACGCCTTAAAATGTCTGTAGAGCGTGTCTTGATTGTAGATTGGGTAAGTATGACAATTTTGCCATATTTAGTTTAATAACTATATAACAAAGAGTAACTGAATAACTAAACATTGTTAGTGCATCTTACTAAGTAATTTCTTATAATATACAGGATATTCACCATGGTAATGGTACACAACAAATGTTCTATGATGACCCACATGTATTATACATATCACTACATCGTCATGACGATGAAACATTCTTTCCTGGGACTGGAAAGTCAGAAGAGGTAACAAATTATTTACGTAAAACACTCTAATGGAGATATGGACAATATTACATGGGCACTGGGAAAACAAATGAGTTTTCAGATCTTTGAGATTTTACAACACAAGAATATGAAATTTGTATCTCCAAGTACCCATGTACAATTTGTTTAGATAAAGGGATGTCGGTATTTCATTGATAATTATATAATAATGTCTATTTATTAAAATATTATAATAACAATCATCTTTTGATATCTATTAGTGTGGAGCTGGTATTGGTGTTGGTTATAATGTTAACATTGCATGGAATGGTGGATTAGGTAAGTCACAGACAAGCATCAATACTAAATGTTTGTTGATAGGATGCATATATTATAACTCCAGTTTCTGTTAGGACATTAAAGATGGGCAATCTGTCGGAAAGGTTTTGCAAAAGTATTTAAAAGTGTTCTTCATTACACACAGCATGGTGTTTATAACTAACAGGTTCCCATTTAAATCTGTACTTTCCCATTTAAATCTGTACTTATGCAGATTGTGTTGATGTGTGCTAAACACACAGATCAACCAATCAGAGTATATTATTTCTGAAGTGAACTTCTCTGATTGGTTGTTCTGTGTGTTTAGCACACATCAACACAATTTGCATAAGTACAGATTTAAATGGGAACTTGTTAACTACAACAGTACTAGGGGCCCGCCTTGTTGGGACCACAAGTCTGTTAGCGTGTTCCCTCACCATTTACAATTGTAGTTTTTTTCTTATTTTGTATTCAATGTTTGTACTTAGTTTGTAATTGTTCTCGGTGAAATCCTCTAAATAAATAAAATAAATAAATACTATTTTGTTTTGCTTGTGAGTATCCGTTTCCAATGTAGTTGATATATGGTTATATGTTTTTCCAGATCCATCATATGGTGATGCAGAGTACTTTGCAGCATTCAGATCTGTTGTAGTTCCAATTGCTAAAGAATTCCAACCAGACATTGTACTTGTATCTGCTGGTTTTGATGCTGCATGTGGCCATTCTCCTCAACTGGGTGGCTATAATGTCACTGCAGCATGTAAGTAGAAACATCATATAGAACAGGTTCCTATTTAAATCTGTACTTATGCAAATTTTGTTGATGTGTGCTAAACACACAGATCAACCAATCAGAGAAGTTCACTTCAGAAATAATATTCTCTGATTGGTTGATCTGTGTTTAGCACACTTCAAAACAATTTGCATAAGTACAGATTTAAATGGGAAAGTACAGATTTAAATGGGAACCTGTTATAGTAAAAATGGTAGCATTTGAGTCAGTTTTATAACAGTCTGGTTAATCCTGATAAACCCTGATTACAAGGACTGAATAATAAATAAGATAAGATGTATGTTATGTTTTCATTGATACACTATTTTATAATATATAATAATAATTGCTGCTGTTGTACGAATAATATTATATTCTGTTTTATACCATTCTATATTTTCTATTGTACCCACAAATTTGCAATTCTATTTTGTTGCATCTGTGTATATACCATGTAAAACAATCTTAGATGTTGTTTAACCGTAATTATCTTTTTATGTAAATAGGTTTTGCACAGTTAACCAAGCAATTGATGGAATTAGCTGATGGTAGAATAGTCATGGCACTTGAGGGTGGCTACAGTTTACCTTCTCTTTGTGATTGTTCAGAGGCTTGTATCAGAGCACTTCTAACACAAACAGTATGTCTACTTATCTATTAACAAATTTATAATATACACCTATTTCAAAAATCGTTGTCACAATCAAAGCTACAGTGTACACTCTGAAGCCTGCAAAGAATGTCTGTAATATGAACGTAATTTGTGATTTATTGCGCTTTTTAAATTGTACATACAGTATCTAACTGAAACTGAAGACATCTATCTCTCAGCATTTATCTTCTGAATACCATATTGTTATGATTATAAGTAGCCACATCACTCACTTTTCATAATCCTACATGCATAATCCGTCTCAATGAGCTGTGGTATATGACCTACATTGTGAACATGCAACCTTTTATTCTGTATCAAAATTTGTTGAATTTTGAAATTATTTTATATCTATTTTTATGGTATTTTTATTAATTCTGCAATTTTGGATTTTAATAAACCATTTTTATTTACTTTTAAAATTACTTTGGGATTTATCCTTGAATTTGTTTACTTTGTTTAAGTATTCCAGTTTATTATACCTTATAACTTATATTGTAATTTTACTACAAATTACATTGTTCCCATTCAATATTCATCAAAATTTGCAGTTAGTTACTTGTCTCAGATGCCCCCCAATCAGCCTATTTTGAGAGATTTATGGGTTAAAAATATTTAACAGAGAAATTATGAACTTGTGGTGACCAAAGATATCCAACTGAGCCTATTTTCCTTTTTGTTTTCAGCTGCCAGAAGTACCTGCAGAGAGCCTAAAAAGACCACCTAACCATAATGCTGTGGCTGTACTTGAGAAGACCATTAATATACAAAGTAAGTCATTTAATGCCACCTTGGTGTTAAATATAGTCTTACTCTATTACTTAAGCATTTAATATTGTTTGTTTTTAGGTCGGTACTGGAACTCTGTGAAAAGATCAGCCTCATTAATTAACCATTCAATGGTTGAGGCTGAGCAGAGAGAAAAGGAAGAACTAGATACAGTATCTGCACTGGCATCACTCTCAATGGGTGTGGTCAAAGACAAGTAAGACTTATAGTTCAATATCTGCATTTATTCACAATTTGTTACTTACCATCATTTCCTTAGCTTGATTACCTCTACTACTCCTTACATAGACATTACTTCCTGGAAAGTTTGCGCATAGAGCGCAAACACTTAATTCGTGAAATAAAATCTTTTTTTTACTGTCTAATAGTTCTTATTTAGTGACTATTTTAGACAAGTAAAGCTGGAAGTATTGTCTCTTTTGTATTTGCCTTTTCTTAGACTGTCCTTGTTGAGTGATAGCCACTAAATAAGAACTATTTGGTAGTAACAATTTTGATTTTATTTCATGGATTAAGTGTTTGCGCTCTATGGTTTTTATTCATCAATTGTGAAGTATCATATAGCGAATCCTCAAGAGCGTGAGTTTTATGATACAAAACAGCAAATGAATAAACACCATACAAAGCACTTACCATGTTGTTTTCTTTTTATAATAATTATTATATAAAAATATCGAGATTCTAACTGCATTTTTAGTGAAAGCATATTTTCATTCATATTTAAGTTAATTTCGCACTTTTTACTTTCTAACGTTGAAAACTGGTTCCTCTTGTGAAGTTTTGAATTTCTGTCTATAAACGAAAAGCATTGTTAGCAAACTTTGAAAAGTAAAGAAATGAAGTGATTGGACACGTGAAAAAAAAACAATATACACTTTCTGATTGGCTTTGATCAATGAACAAATCAAAATTATTGAGTAGTTTTTTTACCAGTAAATCTTGATATGTATATGATAAAAAATAAAGATCCTCCACATGTACCAAAGTGAATAGAAATGTTATTGGCTTTGATAACTAACAGGTTCCCATTTAAATCTGTACTTTCCCATTTAAATTTGTACTTATGCAAATTGTATTGATGTGTGCTAAACACACAGATTAACCAATCAGAGTATATTATTTCTGAAGTGAACTTCTCTGATTGGTTGATCTGTGTGTTTAGCACACATCAACAGAATTTGCATAAGTACAGATTTAAATGGGAAAGTACAGATTTAAATGGGAACCTGTTAACTATATTCATTTGGCAAGCAAACTAGTATCTTTGGGTGTAGGTGTGCCATGGCAAAACTTAAAATAAACATTAACAGTTTTTGTTTTTGTTATAGACCTGCAGATGTCCAAATGGAGATACAAGATGAAAGCTAAGCAGCATTCATATTGTAGTTGTTGATACAGATATATAATTATATATATATATAGCTATATTCTAAAGTAATTGATGTAGATAGTATTAAGTGAGTATGCCACATATAAAGTGAAATGTGCTAGATGTGACATTAAAAGCTGCTTTCATTGGTCAGAAAGCAGTCTAGCATATTTTTCATTTAATTTAGATAATTTTGTGTACAAGAAAACCAACAAATTATGCTTGACATAATATAGAGAAAAACTAATGGGATAAAGATCAAAAAGTTTTTATAAAGCTTCAAATAAGCTTATAATTTTTTTAAGTCCAAAAACACCTTATACTATATTTTCATTTAGGCTGTCATATTATGAATTTAAATAATTATTAAGTTACAATGATTGTTTTTACTTACTAAATAGTGTGTGTACAGGTAAACAAAATATAACACTCTTGTCATGGTAAATATACATATTTATCTTTACATTTATTTTAGTCAATCAAATTTGGACACTTGGTTAATAAAACCTAAAAGATTTCAGCACATGACAAACACTCACAAAGTTGTATGATTTTAAGGTGTCTACTAGTAGTTTTTATTGGCCAACAGTTTGCTTTTTGAATTCGCTGTTACATAAAGTTACCTTAGCCCAATTGAACTGAATTTTACACCAGATGTAAGTCTTGAATGAAATTTTTGAAAGATGTTCTTGTTATGCTAATCAGTTTCCATAGCAATGATAAACACATTTTCTGTACAATGGTTTTTCTAAAATATCTTTTGATTTTGGGCTGATAGCAACCGACTATGATACGCCCAGTATAGCACATCACATTGGAAAGTTTGAAGCAAAGTTATCTGTTTACACGCAGAAAAAAAAAATTGAAATGTTTCCATGATTTATTTGAAATTGAACAGATAACTTTTCTTCGAACATTCCAATTTGGTTTGCTATACAGGGCTTATTATAGCACATCTATTGGTTTGTCGCTATCAGCCCAAAATAGAAAAAGATTTAAGAAAAAATATTTTACAAGTTGCTATGGAAACTCAGATTAGCATAATGAGAAAATTATTCAAAATTTTAATCCAAAATTGATATCTCTTGTAAAATTCAGATTCATTTGAATAAGGTAAGATCATGTAGTAGCAAGTGTGGCCCAAGAGAAACTACTTTAAGACACCTTAATAGGAACAAATTGCTCAAATTTCCTAATTACAATTATAATTTTTGATACTAATGATTTTAAATGTTTTTACTTTTTAAAGTTTGATGATAGATATGTATGATTTGAAGTATATATCGAAATTTGATAGTTTAGTATAGTTGTTCAATTAAACTAGGTTATGTTAAAACATTTAACTTTATTTTGGCATTTATCATATTCAAAACATTCTTCAAAAAATATTTCTTTTTTTTAGCTGAAGATCAGTTTTCACAAAGAAAACTAATGCTTTGGCAAAATTTGGAAAAAACAGGGCACTTAAAAAAAATGTTTTCTATAGTGCACAATTACTTTTCACTGGTTGTAACATAATGGTTTGAAATCTCTTTATTCATAGTTTCAATCAGTATAAAATTCACTGAGCTGTTTGAGCAGGCCTTACATTTTAGGTTTATACTGATGTTATATTGCATCCCATAATATTTAGTGTTTATTTGTGTGTGAATATAGAACTGAAACACTAAAATCATGAAATTAAACCAGAATAGCTACTAACAAATAGTTTTTTATTTATTGACTATTTGGTCACTATATCTTACAACCATATAGAAACTTCAAATACAAAAAGAAACAATATCTTAATGAAGCTTTACTTGTCTTCAGTAGTGACTAATCGTCACTAAAAAAGAACTATTACACATGTAGTAGCAATTTAATTTAAGTTCATGGTCATAGTTTTTTGCTCTATAGCTTATGTCTTTACCAGCTTAGCAATAATAAGCTTTGTGTTTGGGATATCAAATGTTAATAAATTTTAAAAGTAAAGGGTTATAGTCCATTTAGTGTCACTTGGGTTACTTAATGGGTACTTGGTTTGCATGGTAAAGCAAACTCAAAGATTTGTAATGTATATAAATTATACTCTCACTTAGCTGTACATTGTAATGGTACTAAGACTAGTAGCTGATAAAGATAACATATAATCCTCATGTATACAAACTATTATCAATTGTAACAAGAAACATTAAAATATAATAGTAATCAGTAATACTCGAGTGCAATTAAATATACCATGCTTCTTCCAGAGGAGATTTCTTTGAAGAGGGAACTAGTATTTAGGTTGTTAACCTTTCTTTACACACAAAGACGGCGTCAAAATGAAAAGTAACCACACTAAAAGCATTCACTTACTATTATAGTTTATTCATCTGACATTTTTGTTGTTCTGGGAAGAAGGCATAACTTGCCTAGCTAGCCAATTTACTTGGGGTGGGTAACTTTCTATACATGTCTCTGTTGACTGACTGCAAACAGTTGACATGACGTCCTAGGACAAAGGGTTGTCTTGGGTAGCAGGGATACCTCATGTAGCTGAGGCGAGATATCTTTTCCACCCGGGACAACTCACTCCATGTACAAATTTGTCCTTTTTTCCTGGGACAAGTATCAAGACTAGCGAGACACAGAGACCTGGGCAACTGTAAAACATTTAAACAATCCACAGTTATCCCAATTCTTCGTCCCACGTTAACAAATCAACCTTCCCTGGTATACAGCTAATTCGATTCATTATGGCTGAAAAACTTCTAATCTCACCCAAATAATTCATTTTTGCCACTTCAGTTCAAAGGAGCAACAGGTTGCATAATAAGGTTGGGTTGGCTTTACCTTAATTTCCTTTTTGCCACTTCAGTTAATAGATGGCCACTAAAAGTAGTCTCCCTCCCAACCACCAAGAAGCCTTAATAAAAGGAGGCTTATCCCAATCTTCCAATCTAAGTTTTATACACATTCATCTTATAATCCCCAAAGTATGCACCACATCAATGATTGGGTGGTAAATATGTGGAATCGATTTACGGATCACAGAAGTACAAATAACTGGATTCAGATAACTGGATTCCGATAAGACAAGATACACTTTCTAGATACAACTATTTATTATCAAACAATATATTCCTCTCATAAGAAAAAGGTTTGTCATAGCTAGGTTTAAATGGGACTGTGACATTTCTACTGTTAATGTTAGTGGTCATGAATTCATTCATGATTTCATTTGCCTGATGAAGACGATTAGACAAACAAGCAACCTTACATATCTACAATTCATCATTTCTATACCTTCTATAAAATAATTCTTAATATAAAAGATTCACTGTAAAAACCTTCCAAAAAAATGAAATGAAGGTTTTCTCTTACAAAACTAACCCATACAGACAACATATCATTTCAAAATATAATATTATTTTGGGTGCAATATTAAATGACAAGCTGATTGACATTAATTTGTCTCTGTGCAAGAACTGTATGTATCTTGTTATAAATTTACTCTACTCTGTGTGAATTATGTCTATCTCCAAAAAGTACATATAAACAAGGCACTTAATGGAGCTAATAAATATTTCTAATTGGCTATAATTTAATGACATATCACTCCATATAATACATAAACACCTATTTCAAAACATTTTTTGTCACAGCTTGAGCAACAAGCCTCAGGCAGAGAATGAATGCTGGTTTTGTGCTGCTAATGTATTGAAATCAGAATTGTTGTCAGGGGAATTGATGAAAATACTCACATTTTGTTTTCAATACATTACCAGTATAAACACTATTCATTTCGGTCTTGGATTGATCATGCTCATTTGATCATATTCACATGCTAATTTGCGCAAAACAAATATTAAATTATTATTATGCTTGTTGCTTCAACTCATTGTAAGCTGGGACAATGAAATAAATGTATTATTAACCGACCAGAAAGCAGCAATACAATTAAACAAGCATTATGTTAGCATTAGTGCACCTACAGTACAATCAACTGAATTATATTTAACTGTCTAACTGTGTAATCTAAAGTTTATAATAAAGGTTATTTATTTATTCTGTTATTTGCAGTTGTGTGCCATCCACCATGCGACTTATTAATCTATCATTTTCATATTCTTCCACTGTTTCTTTCCCATTTTCAATAGTTCTGAAAATCAACAAAATAAAATCAGTATAATACCATTTATAAAAGCAGACTTACTAATAATAGCATTTTGGGAACTCATTACAGCGTGACGCGCAAAAGTATGACTACATTTAATGTTTTTGCATACTTCTATACATGGGAGTTTGTACTTTAAAGGTCTATGAGTGTTTTGTACTTAACCCACACAACTGGGGATCCTCAAAACTGACTGCTATAGTGTCTACCATATTTAACACAAGCCTTTCAAAATTGAAGAGTTTGCAAAAAAACACTGAAATACGAACAAAAAAAACTCACTTCGTTTTAGTGATTTTCTTCCCATTTACATATGAAGTAGATGTAGATGTGGATTTCACATTACCTGCAAACAAGAGAAATCCCATTATTGTAAAATCAATGTTTCTTGTGTATATAGTGGAATGTACCCCTCTACTGGACAGGCCTTAATGGTCCAGATTTCTCACATATAGTTTCAAATATAACCTCAAATTACTGGGAACCCTGTGAAAACGTTTTCTTGGTTTCAGCATAAAGGTGTTTCACTGTTATAAGTGGTGGTATATATTTGTTTAATGTAGTATAAGCTCTGACTATCAAAAAATAATGAATAATGCTCATAAGGTTTATATTCTGTATATTTCTTTGGTAAGTAACTGCTTAAATATGTAACAATTTAAAAGCTCATATTCAATTACTGGTAATCAAATCTTTAAGGAAAACATCAATATGGCTAAACATGTAAAATATATAATAATAATTTAATTCTTAGCAAACTACATCAATGTACCGGTAAGTGCTCTTACAAGAAGAGCAAGGATGGCACACTTTGGTTAGTGCGCATGAGCGCTCTGTTGCGAGAGGTCCCAAGTTCGATTCCCTGCAGTGACCTTGCATTCTTTAAATACCCGTAAAACGGAGCACTGATGGAGAGAGGGGAGTAAAATGAGCACAGTGTCGGCTCTCTGGAAGATCAGCTTCTGCTGAAGGGACTTCCACCGTAAAATACTATTCTTTACTTTACTTTACAATTAATGTGGACAAAATAAAGTAATGAATAGGAGATGTAAATGATTATAATAACAAGATGTTATGACAACATATATATTAAATGCTTGACTCACCAAATCCTCTGCCTCCATTTCCACTACCAAAATTAGAAAATGATGCAAAGCTGGGTAGACAACAAAATTGTAAAATTCAATAGTGTTATAATAATAATAATAATAATAATAATACATTTCTTATAGAGCGCGCCCCATTAGATCTTGGTGCGCTTTACAAAACTAAACACACACAAAAAGTTATGCTATGTTATGAGTCAAAAAGAAATGTTTTTAGCTTGTTTTTGAAGGAGGATAAAAGTTTAATGTTCCTGAGATCAGCAGGCAAAGTGTTCCAAAGAGAGGCAGCAGCAACAGAGAGTGTAATGAATAAACTGTTGCCAGTTAATTGCACAAAAGCTGAGTAGTGCTATCAAAAAATATGGCAATATATTACTTCCATAAAACGTATATATCATCATAATCTTTGTTCTATAAGCTTTAAAATGAAAAAGAGGGTATGTCGCAAAGGTTGACAATAACCTTAAACACCACCCCACTAAGCTCAACATTTTGACAAACTCAAACCCAAGCTATGCAAAGCTGCCTTGTTATTTGGCATACAAAAAGACAATCAGGTAGTGGTCATTCTAATATCTTTGTCTCGATCTTCAAACAAAATTCTGGAACAAATATGTAAAATAGTAATACCTGTCTGACGAAAAAGGATCACGACCAAAGCCACTATTAAATCCAAAACCCATACTGCTAAATGGATCTCCAAAGCTTCCAAAAGGATCCAAAGCCCTGCTTCTTTGTCTGTTGTTTGATGGGTTTTTTCTGTTTCTTGAGAAAAAGCTGGACCCAAATCCATGCGGATCATCTAGAAATCAACAAAAATGTGTCAACAGTATGTTTTAACCAGATGACATGCTAGGCCATTTTCTATGCTTGTTGGAGCGAATTTCAAATGTCAGCAATTGCCAGAGGATTTGATTGCTGATATCAGATATGGGCAATCTTGTGGGTGATCTTGATCACTGACCACGTCGATCAACATCACTTAAAAAACCCTCAATTTTCTATTTAAAGATTTCATGAAATATGTTTAAATATATCGTAAATTTGTTATCATTTTATTTGGAGATAAACAAAAGTATATGTCTTACCATCGAAAAAGTTTGCAAAAGGATCACTTGTTCCAAAGAAATTCCTGTACAAAAAATAATACATTATATACATATAACTGTAAAGATTATTGTCCTGGACTACAGTAATTAAAAATTATATATGAATAATAATATAATTATACAACTGATAGGTAATATAATGAAATTTGTAACACCGTAAAAAAATGTTGACTTAACTTTACTGAGGTTTTGAGCTTTAGCCCTTTGTCTTTTACTCTGATAAAGGGCTAAAGCTCGAAACGTCAGTAAAGTTAAGTCAACATTTTTTTACAGTGTTACAAATTTCATTATATTACCTATCATTTATATCAAACACTGACGCAGCCTATACTAGTTTACTTGCTAGTTTCTATTTATACAACCATTCAGTATACAAACAAGCTGGATCCTCTCCCACACACACTCTACCACAGGGATCCTGCACATAGCACAGGAAACCCAATACACTAATCAACAAGAAAATGATTTGTTATTTACCACCATAGGTAATATTTGATTCACAGATTCATGAAGGTAGTGAAACGATTGCCATGAACATGAACCAGTATTTAATGATACTGAAAAACCAACATGGTGAATGTAATTTGCACGATTACTAACCTGAAGATTTCTTCAGGAGAATGGAAATGGAATCCAAAATCGAAATTCATATTTGGAACAGCTGTTCCTCCACCTTAAAAATATAAAAAACATCAAGTTGAATTGAAAGGGCCCACTGTAATGGTGTAAGGTGTAGTGGTGTTCCTGCCTTCATATGGAGAAAAAAAACTAACTAACTAAATAAAAATAACATGTATATTGTCATTGCCAATGATTTATAAATATATCTTTCTCTTTATGTTGTATTTACCGTCGCTTACATCTTAGTACCCGTTAACGGTTGCGACAAAAACATGTTCTGTCTCGCAGTCAAACTTCAAAAATTGGCACCCCAAACTTCGCATGTTTGTAAACTACTTTCGTGAAAAAAAGCTAGATTGGGAGATTGCAAAGTTTGGCTCCAAAATTTGGAAGTTTACGTCTAGACAGAACATGTTTTTTTGTTGCGATTGTTAATGGGTAAATGCAAACGACGGTATATCATTAACTATAATATAATTTTTGGGCATATCCATTATTAACACTACAATACTATAGGTGTTTTTCCTCTCTGGAAATAAAGTTATTATAATTAATTATTATCGGTATTGCATAACTGCATGATCAAACAAAATAAATATAATTATATATATATTTGATAAATAGATTTACCAGTATTTGGGTAATGCATAACTAAACATTAATGTAAATAGAAGATATTTTAAGGCAAAAAGGTCAGACATTTAAATGAATGATTAATGATTCCTATTGTCCTTATCATTGATAAGAATAATTATAATTTATTAGACAAAACAGTTTAATTATTAAATGATTATACTCAGTCTGTCACATACCTCCAGTTAAACCTTCTCGTCCATATTTATCATATATACCTCTTCTTTTTTCTGACATTATAAATAGAATCATTATGATTAATTTTGACTCTACAATACATTTAATCTTATAGCAGTTCTCAGTCACACGTGCCAGTTAATTCACTATAAAACATTGCTATCTAGACTTGATTTTGGTGGACATCAATCAACAAGGAAACTGAAGCCAAAATAGTCTAGCTGTTGCCGAATGGCGATAAATACTATAAATAAGCATTACGAATAAATTGTTTAAATTAGATCTTATTTTGATAGAATTGAATCTTCTATTTGTCAAAACAAACCTTTTCGTCCTAGAATACTCAGAAATCAATATTGGAGAGATTAAAATCAATTTAACCCATTTTACGGGCAGAAACTCTACTTAACGAGTTTATCACTGATCTGCAACAGACATTTTCAGGTACGTGTTGCCTTGGTAATACAGTTGATTGACGTCCACAAAAATCAAGTTTAGACGGCAAAGTTTTATAGTGAACAGGCATGTGTGACTGAGAACGGCTGTAAATTACAGTATAAAACGTCCAGTATTGACGTGATAAATTATGCATACCATCTGAAAGAACTTCATAAGCTTCAGATATTTCTTTAAACTTTTCCTCTGCTTCTTCTTTGTTGTCTGGATTTTTGTCTGGATGCCATCTCAGAGCTAGTCTTCGATAACTAAACAAACAAATTAAAACATAAATCAATCTTTAGCCTGAATATTAAACACTGTTTTTGCAAGATATTACAAAAGTGCTTTAATAAATTTATCTCACAATAATATATGAATACCAGTTAACAGAACTACAATCAAGCCAGCTCATACGTTCCTATCTATAGGTTAGAAGATTGAATTTGTTTTGAATTTTGCATAAATGAATCAAATAATCTTTGTGAATAGCTAGACATGTGATTGTGGTTGTATGTACAGATGGTAGAGATGGCATATTAAG
>JAUPMH010187415.1:0-17861 GCA_032270665.1 Metridium farcimen
ACCGCCAGTAACGTGCACCAAAGAGGATTTTTAATTTGGTTATGTCCATACGCATAGCTAATTAATTAAAAAAGAAATTACATTAAAAAAAACCAGATTGCATGAGACTTAGAGTAAAAAACGTGATTAGTTGGACTGATAAATCTCTGAATGAGTTAGATTCATTAAATCACAGCATAAATCGTGCCGTAACCCGAGGGCTTGTTAACTAAGTACACTAGAACTCCGCCCAGGTAAAGAATACCTCAGTATTATCACATTTACTGCTCTTTGTAGATACTTTCTCAGCTAAATACCGCTTTTGATATCGAAGAAACTACCTTTTTATCCCGATCTGAAATCTAAAATTACGGAAAAGCCAGTACTATTTGAAAATGTTATTTTTTAATAGTCTTAAGTGATGAAACCTTTGGAAATCAGAAATATATATGTATACTAAATTAAAACAATAAAAAGCTATATTCATTAAATTAGAAGAATATATATACATGTATTTTCTCTGAATGTAATTAAGGTTTATTTATGGGTGGTTATAAAATCATTGTTTATTATGCTTCTTTTTTCTTTGTATTATTTAATTATTGAATGAAAAAATATCGAATGTTAATCCGTCGTTGGAGTAAAAAAATGGTAACTTATGCACTGTATAAAGGCAAGTGCTACTTACTGCACGTTTTGGATGTTAATCCTTCGCCGTCGGAGTAAAAATCAGTAACTTAAACACTGTACTAGATAAAACAAGTGTTACTTACTGACGTTTAGGATGTTAATCCTTTGTCGGAGTAAAAAATGGTAACTTATACACTGTATAAGACAAGTATTACTTACTGACGTTTAAGATGTTAATCCTTAGTCGGAGTAAAAAATGGTAACTTATACACTGTATAAAACAAGTGCTACTTACTGCACGTTTTGGATATTACTGAATTATAATACTTTGTCGGAGTAAAAAATGGTAACTTATACACTGTACTAGATAAAACAAGTGTTACTTACTGACGTTTAGGATGTTAATCCTTTGTTGGAGTAAAAAATTGTAACTTATACACTGTATAAAACAAGTGTTACTTACTGACGTTTTGGATGTTAATCCTTAATTCGTCGGAGTAAAAAATGGTAACTTATACACTGTATAAAACAAGTATTACTTACTGACGTTTTTGACGTTAATCTCTCCAGTGGCGGAGTTAAAAATGGTAACTTATACACTGCATGTATAAAAGAGACGGTATTACTTAATGACGTTTAGGATGTTAATCCTTCGTCGGATTTAAAAATGGTTATTTATTCACTTTATAAAACAAGTATTACTTACTGACGTTTAGGTTGTTTATCTTTGTCGGTGTAAAAAATGGTAACTTATACACTGTATGAAAAGGTTTTAATACTTCGTCGACTTAAAAGATGGAAGATGAAAGCAAACGAGCGAAGGTGTGCTTAGTTAGAGGCTAGCCGGACATTGTTTGTGCGTGAGTGAGGAAGAGAGAGAGTTGTCATTTAGCACGTTTATGAACGGTGATCATTGATAATGGGTAAATTACTGTCATTCTCAATCCACTGCGTATTGCCTAGTCACGAGTTATAGTTCGTTTTAAACACGTACTTAATTGCTTCTTATTCTAGGCATAAAAAAAACGAAAATATTTCTACGAATTTGACAATTCAACGAAAACCTTAAAAGTTTTTAGTGCTATACCTGTATACTCTTTGTTAAATATTTCCGTCGATTTCGTAAATGATATAGTTTTGATATTAAAGCTTGTGTTTGTTAGCACTGATAGACGTACGCTGATGTAGTAATTGAATTTGAAAGAATTATGAATTAACTTTTATTTTATTCGGACAAATTCAAATTCATTTCCTTTGTATTTTGTCGAGAACTTTTGATTTTTTTTTTTTGCTGGAAACACCTTAAACACCTGTTAAAATAACTATATAATTGAAACTTTGGGTTTAATTTAAAGTTCAAAGCTATTGAAAGAAAATAAAGAAATTTTAAAGTAAAATGTATTTATGTCAGTCAAACAAATTGTTTAGTACTATTCAATGAAATTTTACGTGAGTTAAGATATCAATTTTATTTTTACTGTTTATAGTTCGCAACATCGACTTGTCAATATTCTCCGCGAGCGCCTTCTTGTCCTTCTTGTACTAGCCAACTAAGCAGCTAGCCAACGCTGTGTGGGCTTTTCCTCAATAGGATGCAACTAGCCAACAAACTAAATATCCTTTATTAAAACAACACTTATCATTTATCAGTTCTTCAAGTATCACTACTTATTTGTTGACGTTTAGTAGTTTAACCTCGTGAGATTTCCTTTGAGTGGAAACAACAGCTCAAGACATTTTGTTCAAAACATTGAAGAAGAACTTAGACTCATGGCGTTTTACAATCGCTTAGTTAGTTTTCTGTCTCGACAGAGGGAGTAATATGGAAGTAAATGAGCAGAGAACAATGAGTGGTCGTTATTTTAGTCAGTTCTTAGTTTGTTTTGTTAAGGATCAGTCAGTTAGCAGTAAAAAAGGTGTGCATGCATAATCGAAAACAATTTAAAATCGTTTAGAATACGACCACCAGCGAGTCCCAAGTGCTTTTGTTTGGTGAACAACTACTTTGAACTAAATGGCTCCCTAAATGCTGCTAAATTATCGGATTTTTCAAGTACTTTAATCAAGAATCGAACATTTGCACGTAGTCGACTTAAAGATAGATAAAAAAAAGACTCACAACTCATCCATCTCAGTTGTCGCCGAGTTATTGAAATTCACCTCGACTTGTTAATATTGGTTTGAACACAGTAGCGGTTGCCAGGAGTTTATTCGTCTGCCAAAACACGGAGCGCGGAGTTATTAATTTTGTACAAACTAATTAAACAGCTTATTCAAGTTCCAAGTAGAAGTTAAAATACTCGTCGCTGTTTGCATATGAATAAAAACAATGCTATGTACTTCAATTACGAGGTGGTCTTTTTCCAAAAATATCCGCGATGTTTACTGGGGTAAATACCTTGGAGTAATTAGCTAAGAAACTATCTTGCTTATTTAATGTTAAGACGAGTTTTTATCGCTATTTGCGTCAGAACTAGATAGAGTAAGAACGGGAGGAAGTTACACAGGGAAAATTGCTGATAAAATCAAAGGTTTTTGGTACTCCCACAATTTTGTTTTCGTTGCTTAGAACTTTGTGTGCGCGCAACTCAATGTGATTTCGACCGGCGTAAACTTCAATAACTGATCAATCGATCAGATTTTATTTTCTAAGAGGGTTTTCCTTTCAATACTTTTAATTATCAAAGCCAAGCTTTTCACTCCCGGCTTTCTTTTGTCAATCTTTAGTAAGATACAATGATATTTTCTGCGCATTTGGATAATTGGTTTGCATTAGTGCGTCAACATAGATGCTTTTTTTCTGCCTTAGGCGTGAGGCGGTTGTCAGCATTTCCCGGCTTTTCTCTTCAGCAAATTCTGTTTTTATCGACTATTTATACACACACACAGTGGCAGTGTGCCGTGTTTAGATGAAGAGGGACCCGAAATGATAATTTCTAATATAAGTTCATTTAGCAGCTGCTGGATTTCAGATCGATGCCCACTTGGTGGAAAATTTAAGACCAAACTATTGTGTTCACACTGAATTCAAGTCGATAATGATGCAAAGAAACTGCCTGTTTTTTAATCATGGAGATCGTAATTCTCATTTCTTATGCTTAAGAGCTTAAAGGGGAATCATATTAACCGAGAATGAAGTAATTATGAACTTTTACGCAGGAGATATTAAGTATTAATTTTGTTGTATCTAAGTAGCCGAGCGCGCGAAATTCTGTTGTTCTCTATTGATTCTTCATAAATACAAAATTGTGAAATATTATTAGCAGAGCTTGAAAAGTGTATTTGTGTTTATTTATAACGGTAGTTATGACGCTGTATTCAATCAAACAAGAAAGAAAAAAACGCTTGACAATGACACAAATGCCATTCAAATTCAAAAACCAAGCTCCTATTCTGCTCTTTGTTTCGTTTTTCAATCATATTCACCGCACAATGGCCTTCAAAAAAAACTTTTCTTATCTTAGAATTAAAGCTTATTTTCGCTTCTAAACAATAGAAACTGAATAAGCTCTGTGAACATTATTTCACTACTAGTTATACATACTTTATTTAGCTAGAAGCGTTAGGTTTATTATCACATTGATTTTGTACAAAATATTTTACATTTCAAGCATGTTGAAAAACAACGTTCAAAAATCGTGTACAATTTGAAGTGGAAGATAATTCGGAGTTCTAACTAATACTCCTGATGTTTTAATTCAATCCCACGAGCTATTTCGTCAACTAAAGAGACGATATTGAAGTGTTAAACGCCTGATAAATGAGTGAAATAATTGGCCTAAGCAGTGTTTTGTAGCGCTTAATTTTGTGTGCTTATTGCTTTCTACCAGTCGTTAATTTGACAAACGTTCTGACTCTAAGATAGCATCAATAGCTGTTTATCTTAGGGACGCCAAAGTGGTCGAACTTGAAAGCTTAATTTGCGCAAGGATACCCCCATAACAGAATTAATAGCATACGTATAGTTTTAATTATATACTGGCTCGGAAAATCTCCAAACTTAGCTACGTTATTGGAGGCACAGAACAGGTCAATTTCCTCTCTTTTAGTCGCTAATTCCAATCGATATGAAATCATTGCTGAAATTGAAAAGCAAGAAGAAGAGATTTCCGAGCTGATTTGGCTGACCCACTGTGAGCCAGAAGGCTTACTTCGATGCAATATTTGTCTTTCTCAATAAACGGCTCTATATCTGCCAAGTGTTTAAATTCCTTTTGGGGGATTTTCGCTTTTGTACAAATTTATTGAACTTTTAATATTGAACTCAATGTTTAGCGAGACAGTAGTTTGCGGATATTTTAACACTAATTCTTTTTAACTTCGTCGCCAAGTTTAAATTATTTTGGCAAGAGTTATAAATGATTATTCCATTTTTGTCAGGTTTTTCGTGACGAATAAAATGCTTTTGTATTTAAATTTCTACGATATTCGGTGAAGCTGTTTTCGCGATAATTTTTGTACGCTTTTTTGAGAGTGCTTTCATACTTTTTCCTTACTGTTTACAATATTTTTACACCTAAATCTTATTACTACAACAAATATTGGCAAAATATTTGACAGCAAAAATAGCTAGCGACGTTCGCAGCGATTATTTGTATAAAAGACGAATACTAAAGCAGTAAAGGACCCTCTCCTGCCAGATGTACACCACCATTATATTACTTTAACAAGGATTTTTTCCCCTTCTGCCTCAACTGATCATGATAAAAATCTTCAAATTGAACAACTTTACTGAATGAATCAATAAAGTTCTTTTGAAAAATATGTCAATTTTAGTTTGGCCTTATCAGGACTGAAATTTCAGGACGGAAACTTAGTTGCAGAACGTAGAGGATCTCCGAATTTGCCTTTAGCGATAATATGGGAAGAAATGGATAGTTTTTCTGGGTTCTTTGTAAATGGTTCTTAAACAGTCTAGCGGTATCTTTGATGAGTATATCTCCGAATGGAAAACTGCCGTTTCTTTTGATGTTTTAACTGATAAAGTCAACAAGCTCGGTTTTTTTAGACTATGTTATATATATCCGATATTTGAAAAAGAAAAAAAAATCGAATTGCTACAAAACGGATTAAAGAACTTTTTTGCAACATTTTAAATCTTAAAATTCGTTTAAGTTATTTAATTTTTCTTGATATAAATGATTCGATGTAACTGTTCTCAATTCTCAAGAATACGTCAGTTTTTTCTGATGAAGAAAGAGCACTTTTTCTGTATACGAAAAGCAAATAGGCCCACACGCGTCAGCGCTTGAACACTTGAAAGGCGCGTTTTTACCAAGTTTGATTCAGATAATGATATGATAGGCCTAAAAATGTAGACTTGCTACTTGCCCAAGTGCACTAGATAAGATGAGAATGTCATATTAATTCCAAAATTAGTCATTCTAAACGCGATACAAACTTAGAAAAAGCAAACAATACCGCTTTATAGATGCCAAGTTGAGTAATTGCTCAATGCTCATATCGCCTCTGATTCGGTATATTATCAACACTGGCTTAAGAGACTCGGGCCCCAGGCCAATAAAAAGTTCGACTAACATTTAATCATTTATCCGCGGCGCGAAACGCTAACGAGAGAACCCAACCCGCTATTCTATGAAACGTGTTAATTGGAAAAAAGAACTATTCATGTTAGGAGATAAACATGTGAAAGACAAGAAAGGAGAAGAATAGTACTTCGCTCGAGTCCACTTCATTAGTCATGTATTCAAATTGTGTTTTCAACTTCGGTTCTTTGTTTGTGGGGTCTTTTAAGGTTCCTTTGTGTAGTTAACTTCTTTGTGCAGACTACTAGTTAGTTAACGGTCCAAAATTACTCTCAACCACCGCAAAAAAAAAACATAACATTAAACAGTTGTTTCTAAATTGCACTAAAAATACGATGATTAAGTTGCATACAAATAACGACGTTTTTTATCTCTTTGAGATCAAAGTCAGCCTAGTTTAATCAATATGTTTTGTAAGTACGCCTTTTTGTGGACATTTTTTTCCGGTTGGGAAAATAATAAATTGTTTGCGGAGCCAAGTTAAACCGGACAATTTTAAAGCGCGCAAAATATTCAGTTAAAAACTATACTTTTATCACCTATTTGTTACAACTTGTTATTATTGACGAGAATTAGTAGATAATTTCTGTAGTTAAAAACCGCCCAAATTATTTCAGGAAAAATGTACGTTTTTTCAAACTTTTAAGCTTTTCATTGACCGAGAGTAAAGAAATAGTGCAAATGACTTAAATGACAGGCCAATTTGGTTAAAATTGCCTTGTTTATGATTTCGAGAAAAACAGGTGAATTGAACACTAACCATTTCGATCTACTTCGGCAAATGGCCTTTTTGTGAATGATAGGAAATGAGGGTATGTGAATCTTGATCACCGATTAAAAACCGACTTTCTGACATATATCATTTGAGTAGAATTTATCCTTAGGTTATGACAATTACGAGGGATATTTCGTCGGAGTTTTATAGCGCTCAAGTTTTGTATCGAGTTTAAAATGAATTCCCAACTGATTGCGTTTTCTACTGGAATTGTTTTCAATCTTAACACAATGGTGTTGCACTTTTGATTAATTTTGCTATATTAACAATGATAATACCAAAGTTTTTGCAGACAAAAGGGACTCAGCAGCTGCAGGACTTAAAATCTAAGCCTGAAGAGCCATCTTGTAAGTAAGTAAGGACCGAAAAGTAGTTTGTTGTCAGTGAAATTATATACAGCAAAATCTTAGTCCCACACAACTACCACTTAGTACTTGGAAATATAATTTACTTTTATCCTCCAATTTACAGATTCAAGTAGTCACAGCTAAAGACAATTAGTCCTAGGACCTTTTGTAGCAAATTAGAAACATAACTTTGCTAATAATTAAATACTACATTCGCAACTAGTTTAATTTTCAAACAAGTTAATTTCAGCGCGCGCGCGCGTCAATTTTGCATCTGTATATGTCACTTCTTGAGTTTTGCTAATAAATGTTGAATGTTCTATAGGTTTTTCCTTATCCCAATCACTATACTTCATTTCAAACGGACTTTTGTTTAAAGCGGAAGGATTTGAGTTCCATAGGCGAATAAACATGAATGGAACGGTAGAAAAAAAAGAGTGAATTGCACCAGAATTGTTTAGTGGGCGGTACTCTATTTTGTTCTCCCAATTGTAAAGTATTTCTTAAAGTTTATCTTAATGCTGTTGGTGGTTTGGGCTTTACAACAATAAAACTCCTGCTGGTTCTACTGTAAATGCTCGCAATGATTTCCCCGCATGTTTCCCGCTCTATTCACCGAATTCACAATGATTTTTAATCAGAAACGCACGCAAATCAAGCGCGAGGGAACTCACTACAAAACACACCTTTTCTTCTCGTTTTCATTTTTTAATTGTTCCTAAGCTAAGACCTAGTCTTTTGACTAGTGAAAGTCCGGCTTAGGGCATTGGAAATTCTAATGGCATTATTTGATGGATATTTTTCAGTATAAATGGGACCTAATTACCATACAAATTAGTTCAAAACACTAGCTGACTTCGGATGTCGCCTATAAACAAGCGATGAATATACTAATCAATATGAAATGCAACTTTTTTCGAGTTGAAGTGTGAATTAAATACACAAAACCAACACAATGACTTAAATAACATCAAAATGTGTAATATCGAATTTTTGTTTTAAAGTTCCTCCAGGGAAAAATCGACTTTTTTTCGTCAATTACATGGCAGCTTTATTGCTGAAACCATTTAGAGTATTTAAATGTCTAATGAATAATCGCTGTGTAGATATGTAAAATGAAGTACTTATTCTGTGTAATGTGGGTAAATCGATGAACAGTCTGAGCAAACGAACTTCTCTGCCCATTTATTCAGTACATAATAGGTTTGTTTCCTTGCCAAATGTGGAGTTGTTTAACCGCGCTTTCTTAATATGATTTGCGCGCTTTTCATAAGCGCTAATCAAGTTATTCTGCATGTAAAATTGGACTCAAAAACAACTTTCAATAGAAATCGTCAACGTTGACCTTCAAAGGTTATTTGAAAATATGGAGATTATACGGTGAGGGGAAAACTGCTGTGAATTGGATGAAAATATTGTGAACGCCAAAAGATTTTCACATCCGTGCGAGAGATTTATTCGTTTCTTTTTCAATAAAAATTACACAGTGAACCATTTCCTTGATACACCACAATGGAAACCCCTCTGTCTCAGTATCAAATCAAGCAAGATTTCATATCCTTTTCATTCAAAGATCTGACTTCTTTTCCAATCAACATTTCAAAACATAGACTTCCTATGAACCTCAGGAGGCTAATTGAGTTTTTCAGTTTGTAGCAAGATCCCGGAAAATCCTTACTGAAAGATTGTAAGCCTTGCTGCGAAGCTGGCCTTGTTTTAAATCAGATACTAAACAACTACACTTTACAACTGAAAAACTTCAATTCAAAAAAAGTTGCAGAAATATTTGAAAAGAATACATTGTGTATATCAAATATTTGAGAGATCATACTTTCCTGTTTATTTAAGTTCTAAATCAGTGTCTTTTTAGGGGGTTGAGGTATCATCTTGGGTGACAAGTTTGTCTTGAAACCGTCCTCTTTTGCACCTTGAGATTATGTCCACGCGTTCATGGCGGTAAATTGTGAAAAGTTAATTTTCCACTGAGCAAATATATCTTTACAGCTTGGATGAATTTCTTTACTTTGGAGTTCAAAATCAACTTAAACAATCTATTTCTTAAAAGTGTCTTTTGATTAAACTTTGAGTCTGAGCGGATGTTTAAGCCTAGTGGATGTATCGTTTCGCAAATGTTAGTCTAAGAAAGCTCGTTTAGCAGGTTCTTTGTGAAATATCAAAATTAATGCTACACTGTTTATACAAAAGGAGGAAAATTCATTATCTTTAAATGTTTATTTACTATTTTCTAGTTATTGTAAAAGAGTAAAAGTTGCGACCAGTGAAAACCGCGCGGCGACCAAAGATGACCCCGTTATACGCATGCGCGAGAAGCATCAAAATAAAACAAGGGTCGCTGCCATCTGCAGGTTAGTAAATGATTTTATGTTGATGTGTGCAGAGTAGAATCTACCTCCAATCCTCTACATCATTCGTCTAGCGTGAACTAAAAGCAAAGCTTATCAATCTAATAAGTCCAAAGTTGTCAGTCGACAAGTCATTTTACTAGTAGCAGTGAACTTAGCGGTTTTGTTATTTTACTTCGCGCTCGTGTCCGGTGCTGTGTTTAAGTAGTTTGTACGTATTAAACAGATTACCAATTTCAAGTTATGACAAGTGGGACACAAGTCACGATTTAATTAGCATGGAAGTCCCTACTTCGACCTAACATCACCTGTGCCTTTGCCATTTTGATTTGAACACTGAACTAGGTCGGACGTACTCGCCGTGTCTCGTCAACTTGACTCAACAGAGACAGTTAGCTGAACTTCGGGCCGCGATAATTTCAAATTGAATCGCGGAAAGTTTCTTTGAAGAGTTAAACACCCGGGTTGATGTTTAATTAGGGTTTTTAACGAAATTATTAGCTATTTGAGAGCATGCTCTACTGTTAAACAGTCTACAAACGTAACGCCGCGAGAGCTGAAGCTGACTCCGCACAATTTTCGAATTCGCTGCCAAGAACGCGGTAAAAATTAACTTTCAAACAGAGCCGCCCAGCTAGAACGAGTTGGGTACCGGCTAGTGAAAGAATCTCTTCCAGAAACA
Organism: Metridium farcimen; assembly: GCA_032270665.1. Lineage (NCBI taxonomy): Eukaryota > Metazoa > Cnidaria > Anthozoa > Actiniaria > Metridiidae > Metridium > Metridium farcimen. The sequence goes on from JAUPMH010187415.1 coordinate 10,323, forward strand.
AGTGGTTTAAGCTACAAAGTAGACTTATTGGCTGTAGACTGCTAGTTTTGCTTTGGTATTACCAACCGTGTTCACTCAAGCGTAAAAACCGCGAAAACTTGAATATTATATCGGAATGATGGAGAAATTGAGTACTCCAGCTTATATTCCCAACCCACTAACATCGCCTGCTTTGATGGTTTTAGCATCTACAGCCGAAGCTACAAGACCGACAGCGTCATCCCCTGGCCCTATTAACGACTACCATGCCATATATTCTTCACCAAGTAGCCGATTCCTTGATAGCGACACCTTACATAGGATGGTCTTAAGCTCGTCGGGATACCAACATCGACCATCACATTTGTCTCTTTACCACAGCCAACAAAACAGCGACCATTATTCTGAAAGAGTTACACCAGAATACAATCCCCATTACTTTCAAATACACTCTCATCTCGGTAGTGGTTTACTGCACAAGAATTCAGGCAGCGCTAGTTTGTTCAATGGTACAAGTGCATTTCGACGCATTAACCCTCACGATCATAATTTCTCGTTTCATCACTTACAACATCAAAGAAACTTGATTGAAAGAGAGCACAACTTTGAAAGTCTTTATCATAAATCTTCGGCATTAGAACTGGAGCACGAAAGAATGAATAAAGGAAAAGTTTCCCCAGTTTCTGAGAAAGAATTAGTGGATTATAATAATGCTGACAGATCTGCTAATGGAAGTCCTCACAGCACTCACTCCAATAACAGCAGCGACTTGCGCTATGAACCTGTTAAAGTAAAGCAAGAGAAAGAAGAAGAAAAAGAATTCTGTGACAGCAACGACGAGGGAGCCAGAACATGTAAGTACATAAAAAGAATCATTTTAATTATGCTGAATATCAATAATGTGTACTTTAACTTAAACAATTTGTGGTTAGAGCTGTATCAAGATAGCAAGTTTGTTTCTATTTGACTATTGAGTAGTTTAAGTAGCACTTAAATGTGGATAAATCTGCAACTTTCAAGAAGGTTCTATAACACCTGGATTTGTAGTCGCCACTGTGCGAATTAGCTCATGGATATGCCATCGAATGGTGCTTAGGTTTTAACTAAAGTATCCAAAAACATAATCCTCTTCATGTCTTTCTTTAAATGGTTTTGCGTCAGCACAATAGGTTTATAAACCCAGTTAGTAAGCCTTAAGCCCTCTTTTGATTCTAAATTTCTCAAATTGCAATTTAAGCGACTTTTCCCAGTCTTTCAAGCTTAACTTAATGAATTTATAATTGCTGTTTACAGCTAATTTAGTCAAAAATATAGATTTTACATGTCATGGAAGTTTTTGGTGGACTTTTTCTTATTTTACTCTCAAAAGTAGGGTTGTAGTGATGATTTCCATTGCTTTAAAGCTATCCTTTAATCAATCCTTAAGTTAAAATACCATTTATTGGTAAAATTAGCTAGAATATTTTTCTTATGTGTGAAATAACCTATTTCACATTTTCAATTTATATTCAAATTTCATTTCCCAAATATATAAAGCTAAACTGTTAAATTTCTAAAATTGGTTGTACATGTATATATTTTTCTCTGGGAAATTTGACTGATTTTTTTACCGAAAATGTTAAACAAATTTTCTGGTTTTTAGTGAATTTTTTTTGTTCAATTCAAGATGTTGTTTATCTATGTATCAATGTGTTTTTCTTGGTTGACTGTTTGCCATACCCCTTACCGTGGAACATAACAATTCTTTGTGTATCAAATTTAGATTTTCTATCGAATGTTGAAATTTAATAACTTGAAGGGAAAAAAATGATTAAAATCCTTGCAATTTCTATCCCAAGTTCAAAACCAAATATTGGCTTGCAGTTGCTTAAAATAAAGCCTTGAATTAGATTGAAGCCATTGTCCATTTTGAAGTAATTTTTTTTTACTCCTTTTCATTAATTTCACCTTTTACCAAGCAATCCAATTTTTGAAGCATAAATTAGCAGCATTATTGATAGTAATTTCTACTGTGGAGGTCTTCAGTATCAATTACTTATTTCAAGAAATTCAGTTATCACCTTTATAAACTAGTACTTTTAATAACTATTTTTGAGTAAATTTAATTCATTTTGGTCTAAATTGTTCTTGGCGAGTTTAAATTACTAGCATAATGGCTTTTTACTGTCCAATATTGTCGTTGTTTTTTTTTTTGAAAGAAATTTAGTATTCACTTTTAATCAAGTTGTTTAAATTACCTCTACTCAATTTCATTTGTTAGGTTTTTCTCCATATAGCTCACAATTTTCTTTTTGTGGAGCATTTCTGAACTTTTTTTTAAAGAAAGTCATTTATTCACTTGCTCACAAACAATGAAGTAGTTTAAAGCAGTAATTTATGTGCTCAATTTGTTTTCATTTTGCCTTTTAACAGCTAGTGAGCTTAATTTCTTAACAAAGTTTTCTTGTCATGTACTTTTAAAAGGAAGTCTGTTATTGCCAATATTCACCTAGGAACTGGTGGCGATATTCATATTCTGTATGTTAACTATAAACACAAGCCTGTTCAAAACAGTTGATTCATAATATACTGCACTACAAAAGACACCTCGCAGCTGCTCAATTTGCATAAGAAACAGCATACTCTAAGGTTATCCCCGTCACCATGGCAGAACAATGCCACTTGGGAACGATTTTGTTAACTTGAGATGTCTGTTTTCCCAGCTTTTCTCCAAGAAGATCTCCTCAAACACTTTGTGTTTTTCAAAGTACAACAAATATCAAGAGTTTTGAGATTGTAAGGGCTTTCTTTATGGCCCATGTGACTTGTTGTCTTAAAGTCCTCATCTCTTTATATCTGTCTATTTCCCATTTACTAGCTAATAAAAAGCACATGTGATAAATGCTATGAGTTCTCAATTTAAATGTCCATGTTAATCTCTCATATATAACATCCAAAAGTTTCATTTTCTGGGGTATTAGTTAAAGTATAAAAAAATACAATTTTAATCAATTTCACTTGCAATTTAAAAAAAAAATGTTATTTTCACCTGCACATTAAAAGATGTTAGTTTTCAATAATTTGATTGCCCATAAAAACGTTTCTGATAATTTATTTAGGTAATGGTACCTTTCTTGAATTATTACAATAACTAAATACCTTAAAATACTAAAAACAAAACAACTTGAAATTTCAATATTTTGTTGCTAAATGTATTTACACTTTCTTTGAACTTAAAACTCAAATATTTTTCTGTATATATACTCAGTAGATTCAATTCATTTATTTATCATTTCAAAATTATTCCAACAAAAACGTGCAAATGTTTATATTAATTATTTACTAAGTTTTAATACCTAAAAAGCACACACATAAAAAAAGCTATAAGCAACTGTGTACTGTTTAATTTCACTATTTATAACTGTCTTTTATTGAAAGTATTTGTTTTAATCATAACATATTCTTACTTAAAAGTGACAAATTTGTATATATATATTTTACAATACAAAACAAAAAGCTATTCACAATGCTTTCTGAGGCGACAAAACTGAATAATTCTTCGTGTGTGTGATATTAGCCAAAACTGTTAATCCGAATGACTGTTTTAATTAGGATAGTGACTGTCTTGCCAGTGAAACAAAACCCTTGGGAACTTAATACTATGTACATATTTCTTTCATGGAAATCTTGTACATGCTCTCAAAAATGCTTAAGTTACTTTGTAGAATACTTTACTATTTTTCAGTATTAATTATTTAGCCAAATTTCATTTTTTTTTACAATTTGCAATTTTTGTGTATAGGTTTCAATACATAAACATGTAACTATGCTTTTAATTGGAGATTATCGTGCAAATTAACTTGTACATAATTTTATATTCTTTTTTATTTACTAGGTTTTAAATAATTTTTTTTCTTCAGAAATTTGATGTTTTAATTAGTTTAATGTTATGAATTTTTTTAATTTTCTGAAACTCAGTAGCAATGATTCTATTCTGTCAATAAGTTTTAGTTAGTCTTTGAATATTTCAATTAATTTTTCTTTTATTATAATTAATACTTTTTACACAGTTTCTTATTCCTCAAAAACTGACTTTGAGTAAATTTTAATTGTCTTTTTTAAATTTACAACCATAGATGACATCTAGAAATGCCAAAAATATTCCTTTTGAAAATATTTATTATCTTAATATTTATTCTTGAAAACACCGAACTTTTTTGGTTTTTTGTTTTTAATGAAAGAAGAAGAAATTTTCTGTTTGCTTGTTTTTACTCTCAAAACTGTTGCGAGAGCTTCTTAAACAGTATCTTGATGTCTTGGCGGTGTTTCCTCTACACAATATTTGCTCAAATAAGTTGTTTAAGAGTCAGGCACTATTAATGGTTATAATTATAGGATATTATTACTTATTGAACGGCGTCACCTGTGTTGTTAATTCAACCACTTCCAGGTACACACTATCATGTGTATCAAATAACAAGCCATTTAGAAAACCCTTAGGAATATTTAGCAAACCCATTACCCGCAACTTATAATTTGAATCATGGAGAAATTATACTCTCGACAGCCTATTGTGAATTTAATTCCATATAGTTTGTGCTTTTCAACGTATCAGAAGAGTAGAAAGAGTTGTCTCAGGCTTTTAGTTCAAACTGTGCTGTTATATTAGCAATAAAATGAATCTCAGAGAAATTATACTCTCGACAGCATATTTTGAATTTAATTCCTTCTAGTTTTGTGATTCTCTCTAGCTATCAGAAATTTGAGTAGAAAGAGTTGGCTTTTAATTTTGACTTTTAAGTGCTGTTATAAGCGATAAAATGAATCTCAGAGATTTTTTGTATCAACGTAAGTATAATGTGAGATGACGCATTTTTCATTTCCTCCTCTTAAGAGTGACTATGACTATTAATGTGACTCTTGGGTGAAATTTTAGTATCTACTCTTTGTATAGCGAGTTGATTCTTTTTAATTTCCTATTCTTGAGTGGGTGACTTTTAAATGTGAACCTTGGTTAAGTTTTAGTATCTATTACACATTGAGAGTTGATCAATTTCCTATACTTAAAACTGACGCAGTAGCCATGCAATGATGTTATGAGGGATTGTTTAAATGTTGAAAACAAGATGAAGGTTTGGCTACTTTTAGTGTTTTTAGTTCAAGTGTAATAGCAATTGATACTGTGAATCTCAGAGTTTTTTATGTAGTTTTTATTGAGTGTTATTACTCCTTGTTTAACTGTTTTCAGAGAGAGTGATGTGATAATCTTTCATGACAATACTCCCCGTTGGAAGAGATGTACAACAGAAATTGTTTCCATTATAAATTACTTTTGATAATATTTTTTTGTTGTATTATTTTTTTTGAAAAATGGAAAAATCATATGTAGTTAATTTTGCATTTTTTTCTCATTATGAGTATGTTTTTGTATTGTTTAAAGCATAATAGGTAAATAACTATGAAGAAATCTAAATATTGTTTCTTTTCATTCCCCCCCCCAAAAAAAAAAAATTTAGATGTGTATAAATAAATAAAAAACATGTTTCTTTCACTTCCATTCCATTCCATTCCTTTCATTTTCTAATTATTTAAAAAGGAAAGAAAATTTAGTTTTTTTTTTATGTTAATACATGTATGTGTAATTGAATATTTCAGAGGTAATTCTATCAAAAATAGAATTTGTTTGAAGTAAAGTCATGTATATCATGTTTTTAACACTTCTAAATGAAAAAGTGTTTCTATTGATTTTAACTTTATTTCAATGTTTATTCAAAATACATGTATGTGTTAAAATATTGCTTTAGAATTCACACATTTTGTGCATTCATATTAATGCATTTTATTTTGAGTAACTTATTTCACAGTAAAACTTTATGAGCTTTTTGCATAACCTTGAAGGCTTGAAATAGCTGCCAAATTTAATGTCATGAGATGTCATGCCAAATTTAATTCTGTCAGGCAAAAATAATTATGAACTGCCAAATGAATAGATTATAAATCTACAGTCAAAATTTAAAAATACAGTCAATTTTTATTCATATTTTGAGCGTTGCTTTATGAAGTGATTAAATGAGCTTGTTTAACTTTGAAAGGCTCCACTCGGTCTACAGGTATCAAATGTCCAAAGCCATGCACACATTGATTATGTAGTTCTTAAAACAATCACTTAGAGAGTACTTTAATGTCTTAAGTGTGTTCAGCCATGTTTGTAGGTCTAATTGGCTGAGTTCTTGCTTCTCTTGTGGCCATCAATCAAAACCTATTAAACTACATTAGCACTAGATATGTTCTACATAATATTAGGATATCTTTGTCATGTTGTGTCACTTGTCTTTAGCATATTGACTGAATAAAGCCTCAAAGATTTCGTTTTGACTATATTTCTTTTCCCTGCAGCTGCATCATTCTCTGTTTGTCTTTTGTGATCTTAAGGAGTCTCTTTACTCACTAAAAATGCATTTAGCTCTCACTAACACTGTTTAATTGGTTAAGAAGGTTATTGTCTATGAACAGAAAGAGCTCAGTTGCTACGAGCTACAGTAAACCTTAGGTTGGAATGAGGCTCTCTACATGAGCTTAATGTTCAAACACTGTATGTACACAATAGCTGTGAGTTGTTCTACATAAACACCATGAGGTTGTGAGTAGTTCCTCTCGTGAGAATACCCTGAGTACATAATGAAAAGTCCTTGCTAAATTGTCTAACTTAAACAGTAGAAAAACAAATTAATCCATTCACCTGACCAAACAAGAGGCTTTTTAAATGTAAATCCGTATTCACTAGGAACTCATGTTTCCCTGTCTCGTGGTATTATGTCTGTAGACCTTGACAGTAACAATTCTTTGGAAGTATTTTTTATTGGGTTTTGACCACGTCTTTGTTAATATGTGGGTGTTGAAATTGAAGTTCAATAAGGATTCTTGAATAATTGTGTTTATAGCACTTATTAAAACTCATTTATGAACATGAAGAACTGCTCACTTTGTAAAACAAAAGCTCTGTTTTGCTTCCTTTTTGTGTGTTTGTGATTTTAAAGCAACTGGGTCTATAAAAGAAAAACATATTTTCAAACTAATTATTTTCTCATCTTTAGTATATTACAAAGTATATTTGTCATTGTTGATCTGAACGTAGTACACAAACATTACACAGTGAGTCTGAAAGCCCAATCAATGGTTCAACAATTATATTTGTCATGTTTAGTTTAATATCAATTTCTCATATTTTTTTTTCATCTTTTTTAAAAGTACATCATTTGATTTTGTGTATTTTTATGATTTAATTTTCCACATTTATTTGCTTCAAAATTCTTTTTTTAATATCAAGCCAGGATAATTTTCTTTAAATCTTTTAAAATCTTTTATAAAACATTTTAGTATTATTTTAACCAGGATTTATTTCATGTTTTAAGTAGACTACAGTAGTTTAATTGCAAAATTATTTAGCATAGGAGAGGTCAAAAGATCTGTTTGATAAAGAGCTCTACATCATTATATTATGAAGGGTTAGCAGTTGCAACATTTCATGACTTCTCCCCTGTTCATTCTCCCTGGGTAAAACGCAGTAGCTATTGGCTACAG
>JAUPMH010187416.1:0-12068 GCA_032270665.1 Metridium farcimen
TTCATTTTGATCAGATCAAGGAAAGTTGATAAATTCGTTAAATGAAAATTGGAAGTGTGGTCATTAAAAAACTACTGGGAAACACCTTAACCATTATACCTTCTGTTTTTGGGGTAGATATTGTAATTCAATTGTTGGTTTGATTTTAATTCCCCACCAAGGGAAATAAAATTATGCACAGACTTTAAATTTAATAATTTTAGGAAACTATTAAATACGTTTTTATTCAAGAAAGCATATAACTTGAAGATATTTTTTATCATTTCGATTTTGAAATAATTTTAAATATTTTCCTAGTTTTCATTATGATTCTATTTCGCATGGAATGACCCATCGCCTTCCACTGGACATTTTATAATTATTTTAACCATAATAATCTTTTATTTGATGTTTCAGAAGATATCATGACTGCACCAACATTGGCGACACTGTTCGTTTTCATGATTATAAACTCACTTTATCATACATCAGGTAAGACAAATATAGTTATCGGCTCCTTCCCTATAGACGACTTTAAATTTATAAATGTTCGCCACTAATTATCATAACTTTTAAAATTGATGTTTTAAGAAAAAGAAAGCTATCATAGGATAGGATACATTCACCATAACAATAACTTGTGAAAGTTTGAGAAAAAACGATTAAATTTGCAAGAAGCTACAAGAGTTTAAAAAAAACCCACCAAAACGAGGCATATATATTTGTATTGTGTGTTGGTTGCTACACCAGCTAAATCATGTCCAGTAAACTATGTCAAGAGAGGATGATTGTTACAGATTGCTTGTAGTTGCTTCGTTTTCAGATCTCTCGCCCTTTTGGGGTCGTTGTTTCCCAGTAGTTTTTTATTGACCACACTTCCCATTTTCATTTAGCGAGATGATCAACTTTCCCTGGTCTGATCAATATGTATTTTGCACCAGATACAAAGCATTAATGGAATTTTTGATTTATGTCGATTTCAATTCAATTGGTGTAGCTATGGCAACATAGCATAAAGATGGCGGGAATACGTTTTTCTAAAATATCTCGCATTTTCGATGAGCTTCAGAAAAATAACTATATAGGTACCTGGTATTAAACGTCACATTCATGCACTGTTAATCAGACATTAATTAGAATATTTGATTAGAGCGATTTTGAATAATTTGCAAAAAAACATTATTTTTGCAATTTATTTGAAATCGCTCTAATCAAACATCCTAACTATGGTCAGAATAATAGCGCATGAATGTGAAGTTTATCACCTATATATTCATTTTCCTGAAGCTCATCGAAAATGCGAGATATATTAGAAAAACTTATTTCCGCCATTAATTTAAGTAGTCATAGCAACACTAATTGAGTTGAAATTGACATCAATCAAAACTTAAACTATGCTTTGTATAGGCAGGTTTTCACTAGGCATAAGCATAAGCATAAGCTAAACACAAGACAACGAACATGTTTGTTTTTCTTATGCTTATGCTTATGTCTGCTTATGTCAAGTGAAAAATATAAGAAACTATCTTTCGCTTGTGCTTGTGCTTATGTCTAAATGAAAATCGAAAGTGTGGTCATTAAATAACTACTGGGAAACACCTTAAGCACATAAATTACTGATATATTTTTATTGTATGTTAGATGCTACACCAGCTATATCATGCCCAGTAAATTAAGCACACAAGTTACGGCTGATATATTTGCATTTTGTGTTAAGGCCCGGGCAAACGGCTTCAACTTTTGCTTCAACATTGGTTTGATTTTGTTGAACGCTTTAGAATGGTTGTTGGTTGAATGGTTCAAAAGTAGGGGCAAACGGTTTCAATGTTTTATCAACAAAATCGAACGGATGTTGAAGCAAATATTGAAGAAAGATTCAGCTTTAGTGATCTTCTTTTGTCTTTTAATTACAATAAGGTGTATATTTGTATTGTGTTAGATGCTACACCAGCTATATCATGCCCAGTAACCTATGTCAAGAGAGGCTGTTATAATGATAACGCACTTGATCGACGTATGCCCGAGATGCTGAGCTCGGGTAGAAATAATGGCCTGGAACAAGGATGGGGGAACTGGAATTTATTCATACCAGGGTAAGCCTATTGGACGACGCATTTGTTTACGTACGTTTCTCATAACTATGTATTAAGGTCCTTTTTACTCTAAGAATACATTGATACACCTAGTTCAATAATCGTTGTCCCGATAAAAGCTACAGTCCACACTCTGAAGCCTGCTAAGGATGTCGGTAATATCAACATAATTTGAGATTTATTAGATGTATTTTCAAGAAATATTTGATTCATCATCTACAACTGCAACAACTTGTTATGGTCATATAACATAAACACGTACAACCAAAATATGTTATGAATAAATCGATAACAAGAGAAGAAATACCGACATCCTTTGCAGAATACAGAGTGTGGACTGTAGCTTGTGATAGCGACGATTGTTGAAATAGGTATATATGACATCACATGCACATCCAACCTTCTCCTACCCCTACCCACAACAATTAGATTACTATTCGTGAGAGAATGGATATTGGAATACCCATATAAGGATATCTCAATAATCCACTTATTAAACTCGATTGATTTCAGATTTGTTTGCAAATGTGCTGACCAAGCTATGAAAAAGGGATACCAATATTTTGGTATTCAGTTTTATGCTGAGTGTTGGAGTGGAAATGTTACAGCGTCCAGGTAAAGAATGATAATGATGATAACGATAGTACTGACAATTAAAATGATGATGGTGATGGTCAACCTTTTTTGAATTAGGTGTATGTACCCAACTCACATCTGATGATGGAAATTGATGAGGGATGTTTTCTGGTCTGATTCCTGAACTTATTCATACGATCCCGATCCCTCTTCTGTGATCCCTGATTCCAGATGATTCGAACTATGTGATCCCTGATCCCACATCCCCCGTCACGATCCTGCAAATAACACTGGGTTCCAAAGGATCTAGAGGGGATTGGGGAGAGAGAGCGATGGGGAGGCTACTCTCTCCCCAATCCCCTCTTGAGCCTCTGGAACCCAGGGTAAACTGGGGTGACAATTGGTTACGTCTGCTATCCCTTGAGGCGTACTACATAAAGAACTTAAAGCGACTTAAACCCCAAATCAATGAAGGCTTGAAAGCCTCTAGGGAGTTAGAGTTATTTTAAATAGCTGATCTTGTAACCTTTAGTTTAACATGAATATGACATGAAATAAATATCGAAATATTGATAAAAACATTCTCGTTTTTTCATCCAAATGATGTTTTCCTTCCTCGGACTCATCTTTCTTATGATGTCAAACTAATATTTTGGCCAATTTTGTTTTCAAGAGTGGAATCTTTAGGTTCATCTGAGCAGGGATGTGTTGCTACAGATTTCAGCGGTCCTTGCAAAGACGATTCTGCATTGTGTGTCGGCAAAGCATCTAAAAACTACGTCTATGAAATACAGATTCCGACAACAAAGCCTCCTGCAATGGGTAAGTGTTTGGAAGGTTACAATAGGTGGGCGTAGTGTTTACAAGTGTTGGTATTGTAAAGCTAATTTGCCAACCATTTTCACAATAGATGTTAATTTTCTTTGTTCTAATAAGAATGGTTGGTTGGCAAAACCATAACAAAATACGTCACTATACGTCCATCTATACGCAGTATAATCATGATGATGACACTATTGACGAAGATGATGATGTTCAGTGTTGATGATGAAATCACCGAAGCGGCGAATTATTCATAATTAGTTGATTGAGTGCGCGTGGTATTGCATTAGATACTGTGTGCATTTATCCGATTCGGTGATTTCTACCGATGCTACCTTTCGGTCTAGTCGCGTAGACTTGAAGCCTATTGACGACAATGTTTTTTGAACTGACTGTATCGACACAACCTACAAACATCTACTAGGTTGCTGATAATGTTGGTGATGATGACTGATCACAAAACGTACAGAGTCGTGACGAGGGATGTTTTCTCGTTATTTTTACACAGAAATTTGATCCCTGATCCCAAAAGCTCGCATATTTTGATCCCTGATCCAACAAAAATGTTCTGATCCCTGAATTGATTCATACGATCCCGATCCCTCTTCTGTGATCCCTGATTCCAGCTGATTCGGACAATGTGGTCCCCGATCCCACATCCCCCGTCACGACCCTGACACGTAGAAAGCAAAACAACGTCGCATGGAATGACTATTTCTATTCTGTTTTCAGACTGCAAGGACAAGCTGGGACAATGTGAAGAATATGCTAGTAATGGACTGTGTACTGACAAATATCCATCAGTATTACAATACTGTCCATTTTCTTGCAACCGATGCAGCAAAAAATGATAAACACTGATGAACCAGGGGCGGATCTAAGGGGCTGTCCCATCAGGCACCAGACACCCCCCTCTTTACCTCCGTATGCAGTTTGCTCATTTCAGACCACGTGTCATTCCCTTGAGAATTGTTCTTTTATGATGAACGTGTTATATCATTTACAAGTGAAAGAATCAACTCCCAAGGGTAGCATCACGTGATCTGAAATGGTACAACAAATAAGGAAGGTAAAGAGATATATTACCCTTATTTTATTTAAGACATTTTGGGACCGGACACCCCCTAACACCTTAAGAACCCTTCATTTGCAATTGGGACACCCCCTGACAAATTTCTGGGTCCGCCCCTGTGAACAATCTACAATGTAATCTAAAGGCAATTATGATAACCAAACACAAAATACGGGCGCATTAATTGGAATAAAAAACTGAGAGAAATTGTAGATATTGAACTATAGACGGAGCAAATGCAGTAGAACCATGTAATAAAATCAAATAAATACTAACAAATAGAGGGATTTCATGGCAGCCATGTTTGTATTCAAAACAATGGCGCTTTTCTCTCAAGGAAACTGAAATCCTATGTCATTTAAAAACTTTCATTTGTACTTGCTTACAAACATGGCTGCCATGAAATCCCTCTATATACTGTCTTAGCACTTGACTACTAGTTGCTGATGCCCAACTAAAACAATGTAGCGTTAACTATTAAATTTATTCTAGTTTGTTCCAATTAAAAAGCAACCCCAAAACTGTGTAAATAAAAATTAGAAGATTGCAAACCATTCAATAAACAAGGAATCAGGATAGCTTAACAAAACTATAATCTATGGAATAATACTAAGGATAAAATTGATCAATTTACAAACTATTAAACTGCAAACTAAATATATCATTGTTATTGTATATTGTATTGACTATAATTATTGTTATAATATAGCACAATTATTATGCGCGCTCTTATTGGTTAAAAACCTATGAACGGTATGAACTATTTCCCCATGCGCTGCATGCTCGCGCTTGCTGATTTCAAACTGTGGCGCACTGCTTTTTCAGGTTTTCAAATGAATGGCATCAGAAGCGCGCACATGAACATGAGGACTGATATAATATAATGTGCGCTCTATAATTGGCTTAAAGAACTATTTCTCCATTTTCCTTGATAACAATAATAATATTTATTTAAACGCGATAAATTATTTACAGCATAGCTGATGTGGTTGTGTATATATATCTCTCTCTGTCTTTCTCAATAACTCACTCTACTCTCTACATTTGAATTCCATCTATCTAGTTTAAAAATATAAAGAACTCTGAACAAGCTAGAGGCTTGGCCTCGGTTTGGCCTCGGTTTGGCCTTGGCTTGGCCTCGGCTTGGCCTCGTGCCACTCTAACGCTTGTTAATTGTTTTTTATATTTTCTCTCGGGCGTCTATAACGGCATGGGCACGCAGCTTTCTGTTGTCTATTTGATAATTATTTGTTACTTATTCAAAGAAAAATAATTACAACTGCAGAACCTTTACTGAATATGCATTGGACAAATCTATATTTTGCAAACAAAAACCATCACAATTATATATTCAAATATTGAAATGGATTTTACAAATTACAATTATATTATTAATTATTTATTTCTTATTCAAAGAGAAAAAAATTACAACTGGAGGTCATTTACTGAATATGCATCAGTCAAATCTTCATTTTGCAAATCAAAATCATGAAAATCATATATTGAAATGGATTTTACAATTATTTTACAAATTACAATATTATTATTTGTTCCTTATTTACAACTGCAGGCCATTTCCGGAATATGTATTGTGCAAATCTTACATAAATATTGTGCACAATATTTTTGCAAATAAAAACTTGAAACTTTTCAAGATGAAATTCTAAATAAAATTTTATCTACACCACAAGAACCCAGAATAACATGAAATTATAATGGTTCGTGCTGATCTCAGTAAACAAAATCTAAGGAGTTTCCAAGGATCAAAAAGTAATTTTTAAGCACTTTTTGTGACAATTTTTTATGAAAATGATGTACAATACTATAATTTTTACTTATAACTTTAATTTGTAATACTATAATTTTTACCCTACTTTAGCTAGAATTAAGGAGTTTTTAAGGAGTTTTTGCTGATTTTCTAAAATTCAAGGGCTTTTCAAGTGCCCTTAAAACGTAAATCAAATCTAAGGAGTTTTCAAGGAGTTTAAGGAGTAGCACGAACCCTGTTATGATTATATCTAAAATTCCATTTTTTTACAAAAAAAAATCTAGTTAATAAGCAAATGCCATGTGGTTGTCATGGTAATGTCATGCTGTTTTTATAGAAGTGTAAATAATGATTCAACAAGTCGTGATCAATCTACTTAAAACTGAATTGATATGTTGAAGTACAATGTAGTTGTCATGTTGTATTCACAGCAGATCAAATATTGACTTAATATTTCAACTAGCCATAATGAAAACACTGCAAATATGTCTTGCCTGCTTTAAGTAGTTGTTCTACTTAAAATTGTTCGGGTTGTTTGCTGTCTTTTTTGGCACTAATTGACAAGTAACCCTTTTTCATACATGCCAACCTAGAGTTAGTTCAAATCAGGGGAAATGGATTTGCAGGATACAGTATGGAAAAATCTGTTTAAAGTAGGGCTCATGATAGCCAAAAATTGGAAGTATTGCAATTTCTGCCATTTACAAGCCCCTCAAAAAAAACAATTTCCGGCCGATCTTCAGTGAGATTCACTGTTTTAATGTCCGGGAGATTTCAAGTCTTAACCAGGAGATTATTTCAAAAACACTTGGGACTCCTGGCTAAGCCGGGACAGTTAGCATGTATGCCTTTTAAACATCATGCACCATCAAGACTACAATGTCCTGTAATGTGAGGTCAGACAACACACACTGACAAGTGGTACATCATGTTCATGGATGCTTCTAGCACTCAGCCAAGTCCATCAGAGTGCTTTATTATTTAAATGAGGTCCCAAAGAAAATCAGCTTTCTTTCAGACATCAGAACCAAGCCAATCTCAATGCTGTGTATAGTGTAAGTCAGACCACAGGCACCTAATCTTCTTTCAGAATAGTGGAAAGCCATGTATATATACATGTAATGTATAGGATTGCTTAAATGAGATCTAAGAGCCAAGCAGCCTTTATTCAAACATCACCCAGCCAACCTCAAGCTGTGTAGTGCAGGCCAAACCACATACAGCAACAACCACACACAATCCAATATTAATCCACTAGAATACAGTCTTGTCAATGTCAAATTGACATTGTCATTAGGTTCTGCTCAGGGCAGATCCAATATTGACTTGTTTTTATTAACAACAAGCCATATTGAATTCACTGCAAATATGACTGATCCATTCGACTAGAAAAAGCCTATTAAATGCAGATGCCTTGCCTGTTATTTTGCCATCGCCAGGGCAACAGAAAGCTCTTTCAAAGTCTGCTGTCCTCTGTAAATCATGTTTTGGATGGCAGCCTGTCAAATAAAATAAATAACAATTAAAGATTGTTCCAGTTAAAGTTTGTTGAGTAGCCTTGTCAACCACACCCCATCATTTGAGATAAATAATATTTGTCAGAGTTAAATGTAAAAAAAAAATGAAATTATGAAATTGAATTATGCATAAGATTTTAGACCTACAATTTTGGCAAAAACTAGTGAGACACTTTTACACATGTATGCTATGTACATTGTATGTACATTTGCAAAAATATTTGTTTTAAAACATTTCTCTTCCTCCCTACCCTCCCCCCCCCCTAATCAGTGTTGATTTGAACTGAAATGAAAAGCATACTCGACATTGTTATGGGGAGAGGGTGAGGGGCTAGTAAATAATATGTTTTAGAGGAGAAAACAATATTGGATATCAAAAATGTGTCTGACATAGTTGAATCACTTAATTTTTGCTAAGATTGTAGGTTAGTTGGTAGTATATATAATGAGAGTCGTCACATGCAGAGTGTTATGCCCTCAGTGGTTCTTTAAAAAACCTGCTTAGAGCAGTGCAGTTCAAGTGTAACACTGCAGAAAAGTGTAACACGGCTAGTGCAAATTACATTCCGTACAGTGCAAATTACAAAAAATAATCGCTTATGATAGGCTTTATTCCTAAATCATTTCAGTCACTATAATGCTTGACAGCAATTTAAAAACAAAATTTTAATTGTCGAATATTTGTAAGAAAAATACCAAGAACTGACCAAGCTTCTTACGCAAACTTGCTTACAACATCTACACATCATTTTTGGCACGCTAGCCGAAAACTTACAAAAAATATTGAAAAAGAGCTTGAATTTTTCATGTATATTATTAATAAGTAATAATATGTTTTCTCGTTCAATTTGGGATAATTTGCACTTGTGTTTTTTTCAAAGAGCCAATTCAAATTGCACTTGATCTACGGTCTCATGCAATTTGTACTCTTAAATTTGAAATACCAATTGTGCGAATTAATCCCAAATTGAACTCAAAACCATATGATTACCTATACTAATTCGTTTGTACAATATATGGTGAGATGCATATATATACCTCATCTTTTGTACTTTTGTTTTGTGTAAACTCATCTTTAGCCCAGGTCTTGAGTTCATCTCTGTGTTGAGGGTTTTCTATCTGTTTTATTGTTTTCAATATCTCACGGTAGAGTGACAGCACTTGCCTTCTTACCATGAACTGTATAGATATTTTAATAATAACAATAAGTCTTTAATTGTTTAAACCGTACCTACAATAGGTGCATGTACAATGATCAAGAATGACTATTTACAGCAATTATAATTAATTGTATGAAAAATTCAAAAAACACATCTTGGCAAGAAACAGTGCCCTCTGTAACATAAATAGAGAAACACATGCGCATGCTGTGTGCAGTTTTAAAGAACACAGGGATTGACATCTAACACAAGAGAAGTGTTTAGAGAAGCACAACATGAGGCAGAGTGCTTCCCAACACTTTTCGAGCATTATAACTGCATACATGCCCAGCAAAGAGAGCAAATTTTCTACTTCTTTTATTAAATACAAAATGACATATTAGATCAACATGCTCTCATACACAGGAAAAATATGTTAATTCCCAATTTGTGAAAATAGTGGGTGTTTTCAGGGATTTTCATGTGTATTCATTGGGAAAGTGGTACCAAACCCGTTCATGAGACAAAAAAATCCCATTTATTTCCCAAGCAAATAACAATAATTTCAAATTGGGAATTTAATAATTTTTCCTGTGATATAGCACGCACCTTATAGCCACTCAGAATGCGTGCATTCTAATAGTTATTTTATAATCTTTGTTAGCTTCATTCATTGTTTAATTATTGTAGTCTTTTGTTGTTTCTATGATGGTACACGAAGATCCTTCTCCGCGAGCTTTTAATACAATATGTGCAAACTTATTTAGCATATGCATCACCTATTAACCGGATTTTTAAAACTATTTATTTAACTGCTACGTTCTACTTAGTACAAATTATTTCCCATGCTAATTTAAAACGCTATGTCATTGGCAAATAGAGTATACAGACCTGTTTTAGTGATAAAGTGTTTGGAGGCAAGCGAGCCGCCATTTTGGGATTTCAACACCAACACAGGGAACCCGCGTTTTGAATTTGATGGCGCCATTGGTAAGGGGAAAAAATATAAATAAGCGTCAAATCGACCTCAAAATTTATTGAAAGTTTAAAAAGTCTTCCAAAATCATTTTGGAAAATTTTGGGAATATTGTTTCTCCAAAGAATCTCACATTTTAGCAGAATTTTAGCTGATATCAAACGGTTTCTGTTTGGGCTTCCTGTGGAGAGAGGGGTCTCGACCGAGTCTCTTAGTAACCAGAAACAAAATGGCGGAAAAACAACAACAAAATGTACGACCTTTGAAACCATTGCTAAATTCTGTGTATGAAGTACATAGAAAAGACATTAAAGCGTACACAAGCGGTCATCTGAATCCAGGCAAGCTACTGAAAAGGGAAAAAGAGAGACATATGACATGGGAAAGCTCAAAATGGGAACCAAGCAGGTTAGGAGTTTTGAATTACAATGAGTTACTACTATACATCAGCGACTGTGAGCAGGGAAAGGTCTCCAGTGAAATCTTCCCTGGTTTTCTATCGCCATAAAAAAGAAATAAAATAAATATTTTCCATGTACTTGATACATGTACATGAATTACTCAATAATTAGCCACTGCGTATCAAAATAAACAATTAAGGAGAACAAAATTGATATTTCAACAAATTAATAAATCATTCAGACTCAAGTTCCAACATTTGCAACCATAAGTTCATTTTTTCTTTTCAAGTCCTGATGATTCCATTATTCTTTATCTATTTGTTTTTCTAGTTATCAATATTGTGAATCGATGGGTAATATAATGAAATATAGATTATTGACTTAACTTTACTGCGAGCTTTAGCCCTTCATAAGGGCTAAAGCTTGAAACGTGTAAAGTCAACATTTTTTATGGTGTTACATATTTCATTATAATACCTATGGTTTATATCAAACACCGACGCAGCCTATATTAGTTTACTTTCTAGTTTCCATCAACATTGTGAATCATTATGTTTGTGTTATACTTGTAATAGATTCAAGCTGGCAGCAAGGCCAACAAACCTTGAACAACAAGATGAATGTGACCATAGGACAATGCAAAATGCATGGGTAGAATTTAGTCTTGGACCAGTCGGAAGCATGGTTGTAGGTATGGCTAAAACATTTAAATCCTGCATGGGGGTGGGGGGTACTCTCTTTGTCTTTAGTAGGGGTATTCGGCGTACCTTTTAGGGTCCTTTTACAGTTTTGATTAAAAGTCTTTGACAGGCTTTGACAGCAAGTTCTCTTAATTTATGCATACCTTTAAGGGGTCATTTGTGAAATCGACCACCGATCGCCCCTACCACTTGGACAAAGGAAGCAGCCTCCAGTACCCCCCAGGACATCTATACAATATTTATAAAAACAGGACATGAAACCATCAAAACAGTCAATTATTCTACTGTCAAAGAGATCTTTGGATCTCTGGATCTGCCCCTGACCTGGATGCCCAAGGTTCTGGTAATTAACTCTTTCAATTTATTGTTGTTCATTCACTTCACAGGTCTTGATCCATCAATTAGTTCTGTCATCAAACATGAAGATGAGGTTGAGGAGCAAGTACAACCAGTCACTACAGATGTTGTCAATGTAGAGGAGCTTCAGTTACCAGAAATTATGATTCCAGTAGCTCCAAGAGAAGGCCAAGGTATATTGAAGCTAATTAAAGTTGCAGCCCACTTATTTATGGGCTTATCCAACTCATTCTGTATTCATTCATTCATCATTCATTTATTCACTTATTCATTCATCTATTTTTTCATCCACTTGCCGTTCAGTCAGTCATTCACTTCATTCATCCATTTATGCATTCACTTGTTCATGCAGTTATCATTTCATTCATCCATTCACTTGTTCATCCATTTATTCATCCATTCATTCGTTCATTTATCCATTTCTTCATCCATCCATCCATTCTCTTGTTCAGTCAGTCATTCATTTGTTCAGTCAGTCATTCATCCATCCATTCACCTATTTATTAATTAATAAATTCAATCAATGATTCACTTGTTCGTTCAGTCTTTCAATCATTCACTTGTTTATCCTACATGTAATTGTTATCATAATTTATCCATTCATTCATTCATTCATTCATTCATTCATTCATTCATTCATTCATTCATTCATTCATTCATTCATTCA
>JAUPMH010187527.1:0-12064 GCA_032270665.1 Metridium farcimen
AATTACAAATTAAGGATGAGCAGTAGTCCGAGATCTAACAATGTATCAAGTTTTAATAAAATCAGATGAGTTTTGTGGCAATGACAAATAAAAACGTTTTTTCATGAAACACAGCTAAAACCAGGCCTTAACATACTTGAGTACTTTATGACAACAGCAGGGATGTTTTAAAGGTGATGCACACAAACACCATGTACTACAATTCATGACGGGAAACTGGATACTTCCACTTTTTTATGCCAGCTAAAATAAATCCTAAAATCAGTTTCTCTGTTTGTTTTATAAAAACTGCAAGCAATTTAGCAACAGATAAATAGAATATCAATTTGTTAATTATTTTAGCGAGCATAAAATATAGCAAATGCTCAGTTTTCCATCATGTTTGTTATAGAAAATGGCCTTCACGCACATTATGTTTGTTTATGTGGGCATAATGTTACTGTGGGATGTAGTCAAACTCAATATTTCATGTTATAGTGGACCTGATTGGGTAATACAAGACCAAAATATATTAGATCAGTTGTGTATATAGGTGTATTAGGCCTTATTCAAACATTGCATCATGTGCTGAATCTAATGTAAATGTGCAAAACTTACTGTTTCAATTCATTTGCATTAGAGATTCGGAACATGCGAGATGCAACATTTGAACTAGGCCTTATTTTGTCTCTGAACAAACTTAGCAAAACCATCCAATTATTGTCCTTTATTTTCATTGTGAAATGACATGCATTTTTCGTTATGGTCAATGGTTGTAGAGAATTGGTAATTACAAAGTGTTTAATTAACACTAATAGTCAGGCGTCCACTGTGGTCTTAGTTATCTAGGTTTAAAATGCACAGATTGGCTGATATTTTCTTGGTATGACTATACATGAGTTTATCTTATTGTGATATATTTGTATGATGTCATCTGATTATAAATGATTACATTATGACATCCTCCCATGAAGTATTGATACAATTGACTGTATTTTCTATGTTGTGGGATAAAATAGATATGTGGCATACCATGGACATTGAAGTATATCAAGTATTCAAGTACTGTATATTCTTATTATAAAAGTGACTTGTGGGATATGGTATTCCACTATAAACCATTGAATGCATAACTGATACATTTTGTATACAAATGTGTTATATATTATTATGTTACATTCTAATCACAAGTACTTCGCAGCCAAAGCTACAGTCCACACTCTGCCTGCAAAGGATATTGGTAATTTGAACTATATTTGTGATCTATTCTTGGCTTTCACCTATCACGTGACCATATTGAAAGTCCTTAAATTGTTGCTTAAACTGTAAACAATCACTGAACTCATGAGGCACTTTATTTTAATAGCAGTGTTAGCAAATTTGAGGTCAGAAGAATGAATATTGGCAGAGTTATAGTCAAGCTATTACTAAAGATTTTTAGTAAGAAATTAAATGTATGGCAAAAGCATTTTCCAGTTGTGTTTATTATATCATTAACCAGATCTTTTCTGCGATACAAATAGCAATTTAGACCACATCAGCTTAAAGCAGCTTAAAGCGGACACAAGTTCAGGTGTCGAAATTACAATTTAACTCAAACCAAAACGCTTTAGAGGTGAAAAGTTTAATCAACAAACAATTTCGTTTATGTACCAGGCAAAAAAGGTGACATGTGTGGCTAATTTACATCTTTTTACGGCTCTAGAAAACGTGTGACAACGTTGCGTGACGTAAATTTCGATTCCAATATCTCGAAAACAAAACAACAAAAAACAATCAAACTCTCAGGAATAATATCTTTCAAACACATCTACAAAATATTAGAGGACCAGCCTTCTGCGATTTATTGTTTAGATTTTAGCATTTTGATGACGTCACTTGAAAACCGAGAATTAGTTCATTTTAAAGAACATATTTGTTTCATCATCATTTTCATCACAGGGACAACTTGTTATGTACAACACAAATACATACAACCAAAATTAAAAATACCAGCATCCTTTGCAAAATGCAGAGTGCAGCTTCGATTGTTACAGCATTTTTGTAATAGGTGTACACTTGAATTGAATGGAAGATAGGTGACTAGACCATCTTAAATAAAGTAAATATCATATTATATGAAAACAATATTATTAGAAATTTAGATTTTTTGGCCCAATCAAAGCAACCCTTCTTAGTAAATTGTGATTTGATTTACACAATTATTAATACTATAGATAACTAGTTCCTGGTAAAATATTCAACAGATTGTACAAGGACTTACTACAATAATAGTACATAGTTTACAATAGGATTGTGATCTCAGTTCATTTCCAGTGAAAGTCTCGGTTTACCATTCTGTATAGAAGTTTGTTAAATGGCTCATAGTATTTCTGTAATAAATCAACAATATCCTTTCTTATTTTAGGATGGCGACGTCCCTTGGTGGCACCTAAACAGGAGAAATTTTCTGACCCAGATGAAGCTATTTTCTTGAAGCATGGAAATCCTTTTGTTTTGTTAAAGACAATGTCATTTTCATCAATAAAAGGATCTAAGTTTAGAAACTGTTCAACTGCTTTTAATTCTTTCAAAGGATGTGTTGAAAGCTCCTCACCACAAACAAAGTGAATTTGACTAATTGGAAAGTAGAGAAGCCATTTCTTAAGATGCTTCCCATACAAACCAATATCAACAGTGTTATCATTAACTTTAAGGATGGTCTGTTGTTTGTCTTTTGTTACATATTGCTCAAATGGGGGTAGTTTAGAGTTTTTACTTTTAAGCTGAGTATAATCAGAAATTGCTCTTATAGTTGGATTCCTTACAACAACAATAAGTTTTGTTGATCTTGACATTTTGTATATCCTTTGGGGAACTAGAGGTGTGACAAAGTATGATGGTGATTTCTCCATAACTATATGACCAGGTTTTGAAGGTACCTTCGGCATCATATTTCTGTACCATTCAAGTCCTTTAGCATAGTTTTGATCTCTGTCAAAAAAGTGGATTTCCTTTGGAGCAGTGTGCACATTAGGATGTAGAGACAAGGCCCTTAACAATGCTCTTGTTCCTCCCTTGCGCACACCAATGATAATTGCTTTTGGTAACATTTTGAGTGTATCAGTATTTGCAGCTGTTGCATTGCCTTTATTGTTCACCATCATTGTCTTATGTGGCCTTGGTTTAGGGATTTGAAATCTCTTTGAGTGTCTGCTGTGATGGACATTGAATCCATAAAGAAATAAGAGCATTAACACGCAGGTAATTATAAAAACAATTAAACATGTTTTTTTGTGGAAACCCAATTTCATGAGCTAGTTAGTCTCTCAAACATCAAATTCTTCCACAAGCCAACTCGACTCCTTGCAATTGTGTCTTTTGTATTAGCTGTTCTACTGCAATGGACTTGCCTAATGATCAACAGTAATATAACAGTCTGCAATCTGAAATCAAATCAAATTAATGGAAAAATTATCAATCTGGTAACCCTGCATCAGTTAAAAAATTGAATAAAAAAACCCCAATATAATTATTAGACTATTATAATTTTATACTATAGTGATTCGAAGTTGAAACAAAAAGTCATTGGCTTAATCATATCAACATGCATTATAAAATAATTGGGATAGTATGCATGCGTTGATTGGTCAAACAACTGTGTTTCATGAGAGCATGAAACATACTCACGACGTCACTCACACCATTTTCAAGCGCGCCTGCTCATTCAACTGTCAGTTTTTCCGTTGTTTTGATCTTTTGCGCGCACTTATTTGGTCAGTTTCGAGAAAATGCAAAGTGGGGAGAAATGACACCATCAAATGAATAAAAGGGCATTTTTTACGTCTTTCCGCGCAATTGTTAATTTATCCTAACAGATGTAAGAAATGAAATACGTCTTCTGTTTTTTCACTGGCTTATGAATACCTTGATATGTTTGGGAGAATTCTCAAGCTGCTCTGATCTGCTCTCTAATTCTCCCAAACGCATCCCGGTTTTCATTAGCGCGTGAAAACGCGTATTTCATTTCTTCAATCTGTTCGGATAAAATGATTCATTTTACTGTCTTATATCATATTATAAAATTTTTTTGCACAAAATGTGCCTTATAAGTTGAAATTGAAAAAACATTACAAGGTTACTGGTGTTTGTCACATTATCGTGAAATTAGATAGAACGCCATTTTTAATCCGCCTAAATTGGACCAATACTGCAAATACGTATGTAATTTCATACATTCATAATGATATTTTGTCATATGATTTATTGGTATAAAGCCCCCGAACCTATTGTAAACCAAAACTCTGTTTCTGTTTCCTAACTTGTAATGTAGGCGAGTATTACAATGATTAAAATTAACATTTCAAGCAGCGGAACTAGGCTATCTTACTCGAATCAGTTCTCAGTTTGTCTTACACCTCAGGCTAAAGCACAAATTCGTGCAGCCTTTGAACATTTTATGATTTTCTTTGTAAGTGCGCGAGAATAATTATCTAGCTTTTTATATAAAATATTCTGCCTCGTGTTAATGTTTTTTTTTTAAGAACAATATCTCAGTCATAAAGTGATGTTTTTGGTTTGAATGTCGGCGTGTTTATATAAAGCCCACACAGCGGCCTACGTCCTTTGTATAGTACCATTCGTGATCTTCAAAAAAAAAGCAAAGCAAAACCTGATATTTTAAGACAAGACAGCGTTTGTCATTTAACAGAACTACAACAGCAAACACTCACCTACTTTTGGGGGGGATAAATGCTTACAGCCTTGATTTACAATGTTTACGTTTTCTACAGAAATCTGATCCAACAACCTCTTGCATGTGTACTCGTTCTAAAAGAGATACCAACCGAACTCACGTGAACACCACAGGAATCCCATATATTATTATTGTACCCTTATCAGTTTCATCACAAAAACTCATTTCAAAGAAATTGGATTTAGTTCCGTTTGTCATTCCACAGTAAAAAAGGCAGTTTTTAGAGTCGGACATTTGAGGGACTCGGGGGTAAAAGTTTCGGGTATGGTTGTCGTAGGGGTGAAAATCTGCGATTTATTAAGTCTTATTGGGTATTAAAATTGAAATTTAGGTTTTATATTATTGTGTGGTATCTCTTAGCTGTTTTAGGCTTTTTAGGTATATTTTTAAAAATTTCCGATACTTTTCCCCCTGATGTATAAATGCAGTCAGTACTCCCCGATCCAAACCCCCCTCCCCCATCCAGAAACGGGGGCTCCCTGTGGTAGTGCATTGTGGGATTAAATCCATGTGGTTCAATATGGCTGCAGAATGTGATGTAACTATCATATCGACGAAAACCTCGAAAACATTGGATTTTAGAGTCTTTATGCTTCACGTGTAGAAGCTCTGTTTTAACAGTCGTAATTCTTTGCTATGGAAAGTAATTTCTTTAAAACTGTGCTGTTTTGTTTTTAAAAACGATTCTCAATTAGAAGCTGCAAGTTTGCAAAATGAGCTCTCTTTCGAAGGGAGATATCAAGCCTGTTCAGCAGATGATTTCGTCTGGATCTGGAGCTATAGTCACCTCATTGTTTGGTATGCTATCTTTGTTGATTAATCTTGCTTTTTGTTTTAAACGTTGGATCTCATAAAACACTCATAAAAAGTATATAAACTTTTGTTTATTTGCCCTTTTATATAACGGCAAACACTTGAAGTTGATTGTCTGTAATATTTAAAACCAAATTGCTTCGTTTCTGTGCATTGTAAGTTGGTAGTTGCATAGATAATCAAAACTTATATTATTTCAATAACTTCGCTTGAATGAGCATGGTGATACTTACTCATGGTATAGGTATGATGTAATAATTTTATACTATAAGACTAAGACAACTGATGTTACTTTATGACAATCTGAGCAAAAGTGGTCTTCATAATCAGAGCTCCAGAGCTAGGTTATTAATCCTGATATGAATGTATATTGTACACGTAACTTGCGGGATCGGGTAACCTTCGAGTTATGCGCTTCGAGTTACGTGCTTCGAGTTACGCGCTCTTCGAGTTACGTGCTCTATCACGCCCCCACTGAGCTTGACCACGCGTAACTCGAAGATTACCCGCCCTCGTAACTTGCATGCTCATTCATGCAAACTGTCAAGGAAAGGTGTGTCACCATGACAATTTTTTGTAACACTTTCTAGTGACTCCACTGGATGTCATCAAAACAAGACTGCAGGCTCAAGCAAAATCTACTGTCAATAGTAAGTGTTGCATCCAAATCATCTGTGATGAAATGCTGTGTGATATTCTATTTTGAAATTATTGTCTGTCCTCTCATCCAATTTTTGGACCGGTTGCTATGTATGTTTTCGCCCAATTCCAAAACTTTCTTTGTGATATGGTAAAACAGAAAACAAAGAATCTTTTCCCAAAATATTTAAATTGGGTGGAAACATAATTACATAGCAATGAGTTAGCCAAAATCTACCCTGCAAACAGAGGTTCCTTTCTCTTACATAGAACGATGAGGAAAGAAACCTCTGCCGTCACCCGCAATTAATCCTGTTGAGCATGCATGTTTTCCAAAGGTCAATCAATAAGGTTTTTCGTGACAAGTTAAAATATCATATTTCTTGCAAATGAGCAAAGATGGCGAAATGCTTTCCGTTTTAATGTCGTCAAAAACTCCAATTAAGAAATATACAACATTGTTTAGTCTGTGGAGTAAAACTAATGTTGCATAGAGCTACAGCAATCTTTTATGTTAAATCTTGTTGGTTCCAGCCTCGACTGATTGAAATCAAAAGTAAACATCAACGTTAATCAACATGTTGGAAAGTGATGTTTTCTGTCATCACATGGTTCAAAAACCAGTTTAAAACCAGTTTATAATTATTAATTAGATAGCCTTGGATGTAAAATTGCAGGTGCCGGCAGAGGTTTCTTTCCTCTTCGTTCTAGGTAAGAGAAAGGAACCTCTGCTCTCAGGGTAGCCAAATTCATGCTTGATTCCACTGTTTTCATTCTGTGTTTGGGAGAGTTGCACTGTCAGCATTATTGGATACAGCTTACATATAGCTGTAGATTGCAGGATCTACCTTTCTCTGCTAGCAGAATTTCTTTCTGAGGGACTCCGTCGGCAGAGACTCTGCAAGCAGAAATACCGACCCTTAACATTGATGCTTTTCCTTATATTAAAAACAAAAAAACATTGGTGAGCATTTATATACTGATATTTTTTGCCCTTCATTAGATCGTTGTTATATTTTCTGTAATGGATTAATGGATCACCTGTGTCTATGCTCCATGCTTGGATCACCATATAACCCAATAAGTCATGCTCCTCCTCTTAAGTTCTCTAGTTCATTGGTAAGTACATGATGACAAATGTACATTTGATTTTGTACATGTCATTTGATATAAGTTATTATATGGATGAGTGCTGTTGTGGTATTCAGGGGTGTACAGAGAAAAACTGTTGATGATGGTGTTGGTCATAATTTTAGTGGAAGTCATATTTTCAGAGTAAAAAAGAAAACAAAAATGTAATAGGTAGTATTTGTTTTTGTTAGTTCAATTGGTATTGTCATGAATCTATTGTAAGATATGAGTAATGTTTTGCAGTGTTTTGTGTTATATATTTGTATGCAATATATTATTACTGGATAACACATTTTTCATGTCATCTTTGATAGGATGCTTTTATCAAGATTCCTAAATATGAAGGGATCACATCATTATGGAGAGGACTGCCACCAACACTGTAAGTATCTTTGCCTTTCATTCAATACTCCGTCAAAATAGGATTACAAATTTTAAAATAAAACAGAATTTCCACTTTTTTGGTATATTGATTATTTCTGTTTATATATTGTTTAATTTATGTTTTTTGTTGTTGTTGCAGTGTAATGGCAGTTCCCAATACTATGATATATTTTACACTGTATGATCAATTGAAAGTTGTGTATGGATTTCAACCAGGTGGAACTAATTTGTTGTCACCTATATTAAGTGGCATCACTGCAAGAAGTAGGTCAATATTAATTAAGCTGTATTTGTTGTACGTTGTTGTTCATTGTAATAATAATAACAACTTTATTGGACAGGGTGACACCATTGTGATGTTAAAATTATGAATTAGTTATCTTTTATTAATATGTACTAATAAAAAACAAGCAGAAGTGTTAAATCGGGTATAAAAAGGGAAGCCAAATGTTTTTGGTACTTGATAAACAGGTACTGCATGTTTTACTGCAAGTCCATCAAATGAATACAAATGAAAAATTAGAAATGACAAATATACTGGACACAACATTAACAGGGACTCTGCCGCCTCCATTACACATTGCACTAACTATCACCAACACCACATACTTGAAAGCTGGTACACAAACTTACAACAAAAACCACTTAACCATTGTGTAACACTACCAACATCTTAAAATAGACTCATTCAGGACTTCAAGCATTGGACACGGACAACAACATTACCGACTGAACCAGGCAAATAAATACCACCACTGTCTTTTCGTTTCTTTACTCTGAAGATGACTTTCGCTCAGGTTGTCTCAAGGCTACACTACCCTGGACGATCATACCTCATCTACATCGATTACACCTGGGATCAGACCATTCACTCTTATAAAGATACTTGTTTCTTAAAATTTGTATGAATTATTTATGGATTTTTTATTGATTAAATCAATTAAAACAGCCTAATCAGCTTTATCTACTTGACTTTCATCAACTTACATGTTCTGTTTTGTAATTAAAGCAATCTCAGTGACCATTATTTCACCCATTGAGATGATACGAACTAAGCTACAGTCAAGAAGTGGATACAAATATAAAGGTACAATACTTTGTTTCATAAAAAGACAGGTTTTATTAAATTTTTCTTCATCAACCCAGAATCTCAAAACATATATCTATGTATAAAAATGATCTAGGTTTATATAATGAAATTTGTAACATCATAAAAATTGTTGACTTAACTTTACTGACGTTTCAAGCTTTAGCCCTTCGTCATAGGGCTAAAGCTGGAAACATCAGTAAAGTTAAGTCAACATTTTTTTACGGTGTTACAAATTTTATTATATTACCTAATAAATTATTATTATTGTTTATATCAAATGCCGATGCAGCCTATACTAGTTTACTCGCCAGTTTCCATTTATGTATACAAATGATTGGCATGAATTTCTAAGAAAACAGTTCAAAGATTGGTATTAAAAAAATATTATAAAAAAAATATATCCTTGGCTAGTGCTATTAAATCTTGGTTAAAGTCTAATAAACCTAAATAATTATTTTAATTTGGGATGGTGGCAGTACTGATGTTACTCATAATGACACCTATAGAATTAACCATATCTTAATTCCTAACATGTAAATTAGTGCTTAGTAAGTTTTGAATAACTGTGTTCAAGTATTCTTTGTTAATTTTAACTTCTAGAATTGGGAAGCATTATCAGGGCTGCTGTTCAGCAGGGAGGAGTGTTTTCACTTTGGCAAGGACTTGGTCCAACATTGCTGAGAGATTTACCTTTCTCAGGTAATTTTGTTTAAATAATATAGCTTTTTTTATTTTATTTATTTATTTATTTATTTTTATTTTTATTTTTTTAATAAATTATATAGCTTATTGAGTGTACTGTTGATGAGAATGTTTTTTTTTTCATCAATACACGACTTATTTTAAATTATTATTTCATATTTGTAATCATAGCTATATACTGGGCATCATATGAGTACTTGCGCAGCAGAGTGGCTGAGCCTAGCATCGGAACATCTTTAATGAGTGGAGCTGGCGCAGGACTGGTTAGTGTCAATATAGCAATTCTAACAATATGTACCCCCCGGTTAAAAGCCATTTCAATCCCTTAAAGGTACAGGCTGTGCGATGTTCTTGCCAGCCATGCTTACTCTTAGCAACAAAAGCAGAGTTAAAATGACCCTTACAGGTATGGAATCATGTTACGTAACTGATTTTTGAGCCAGAACCCTAGAAGAACCCTAAAAGGTAACCACAGGAAATAATTTTAACCCTTTAAAGGTACGCCTATCATCACTACCACTTGTGCAAAGAGAGTACCCCCACTGGGATGTACCCATTGTTTTTGTTTTTCTTGTTTGTGCATTTGTTCTTTCATTCAAAATATGTTTAACTAGGTCATTAGATGTATCATGTACTAGTTAACATTGATTTTTACACCAGTCCTATTTTTTGTTTTTGCAACCTATGTAATATACGTGTTTCAAAAAACATTGTTGGTGTGGGCTCAGCAAATGGCAAACATCATCATTATCTAACATTGCCTGTCTAATATTTGCTCCATCAGTCCGTGAAATGCAATGTTTTCTTCATTATTCTCCTAACCTAGCCTGTTTATTGTCTATGCACAGCAGGGTTCTATCCAATCACAATGACTGCAATACTAACTCTTATGTCACAACAAATGAACTTGACACACACCTGTACCACAGTGTGCAATTAATATTATGTTATAGAACTTAGGGGATCGTGCAATTTGGTCTGAAATCTTACAAGTCATTGATCATACATAGCTTCTTATTTCTTAAAATTCTTTTTCTCGTTTATTATATGATAAACAGAATATTAATTGGGTGAAGAGGTACTCTGACATTTTAACTTCGGGTTTTGAAAAGAGATCTTATGAGTGAGAGATTTTCAGTACGCAAAGATAAAATTCCTATTCCCTATATCCTCAAAACAATTTATGAGAACAATTCATTTGCTTAGCAATCCCGACAAATACTTCCATATGTTGGAGTATGTGTAGTTAACCACAATTCCAATGAGTCATGCAATTTACATTTGCTGTTTGCCATTCATCCTGACAACCAATTTAGAAACAGGTGTATCTGAAGTCCTTTTTGAAAATCATGTAAATGAAAAAGTTTTCCTCAATAAAGATTATTATTATTAAACATCAAAATATTAATTAAAATTAATTAATTCATATCATTATGTAATGTCACTTTTTAACAATAGGTTGCAGCTTTGCTGACTCAACCATTTGATGTGGTCAAAACACATAGGCAGATGGAGCTTGGTGAAATGGAATTTAGTAAGTGTTGAAAAAGAACTCTTCTCACTTTCGTGATATTGCAGTTCTTGTGGTACTAAAATTATTTTACATTTTTTTCCATAGGCAATCAAAAACCACTCGCAGCATCACGGCCATTCACAGCATCAATATTACTAAAGCTTTACAGAGAAAAGGGCTTTGGGAGTTTATATACAGGTACGGTGTGAAGTTACTACTATAGAAGGAATAAACAACCAAAAATTGAGATTTTGTTTTTTGGACTGCATGGGATAAATATCTATGCTATCACCACAAATTTATAACTAATATCTCTCCGATTTATGTTTACTACCGTTACACATTGTAACACAATGTTTGGATCAATACAGATGTAATACCCTTTATAATAGTTTCAGGGGCGGATCCCGAAATTTGTCAAGGGGTGTCCTAATTGCAAATGAAGGGCTCTTAAGGTGTAATGGGGTGTCCGGTCCCTAAATGTCTTAATATAATAGGCTGGTAGTTGTGGCACTAGGGGGGTGTCTGATGCCTGAAGGAACACCCCCTAGATCTGCCCCTGAGTATTTATATCTCACTTTTGCTTTATAGTTGGACAGTTTTTAAAACGTAAACAAAACTCTAACTATTGTTTTCTTTCCAGGCCTTGCACCAAGAATGGCCAAGGTTCCGCCAGCATGTGCTATCATGATAAGTGTCTATGAATATGGAAAAAAATCCTTTATTGAAAACAACCTGAAAATGAGAGAAAGAGAAAGAGTGAGTTTGTCTCTCACTTGATTGGGCTCAATAGATAACTGCAATATATTAATAACCAATGAAGATGGAAGGAATGGACAATGTTGTGCTCAGAAGAAATGGATTTGTATGGATGTATATGGAAAAGCAAGAAATATCAAATGAAAAGACATCAAAATACGAAAAAAGAAGTGCACAATAACGAGCTGGTCTAAGATGGATAGCTTTTACATAAAAACGAAAGGACGTTGCATAAAAAGAAGTTACACCTGTTTTCAAAAACGTTGTCCTATTTGAAAAAAGCAAATAGCAATTAGTAATTTGTAAATAGAGTGCAAAT
>JAUPMH010187749.1:0-12059 GCA_032270665.1 Metridium farcimen
AGGAGTTGATTGAAAAGATGTAGAGAAAATATGAATAAATTATCGCCGGTCATACTTTTGGGCTTTGCGCTGTAATATTGTCCATGGTTTTACTACATGACGTCACAGCAACGTATACATTTGTAAGGTGAAGGTGCCGTCATCTACAATTCATTAGACTTCACGTCTTCTCAATAAGGACCGTAGGTCCCGTCTCTCCACACACAATGTACTGGAGGGACGTAAAATAACCCACACCACTTAAAGTAGGAGCTCCCAGTGCTGTGGTCTGACATTACATATCTACATTACAGGGCCTTGACACTGTCATGGTGCCAAGCCATTGTAGTATATCCCTGCCTTCGTACGAAAGAAATGCAATAAAAGCTAAGACTACATTTAACAATGTTTTTTATTTAATTAGGTTTTCCGTGGTAACTCCGAACCCATCTCTCAGATCGTTCATGCGTTGCTAGATCCAATCAAAACCCAATACTTCCGCATATATCCGCTGGCAGGTGGTCCTGGCGGTATGTGTCTAAGGTTTGAAATCTACGGATGTGCTAGTGGTAAGTTAAAATTGAAGATGGTGTACCTATTTCAAGTTGTCGCCGAAGGAACGGCAAATGACCAATTGGCCATGTTCTAAACGAGGAGGGGCTAGGAGGGGACTGGGTACTGGTTTCTAGAATTAATGCAATTAATAAATAAACTGCATAACATGAAAAAGCACATCAAAATATACCATATCACAAATTATGATGCTATTTGGTTGTATATTTCCATTGAAGTAGTCTCTCCAAGATCCATAAAATTAGAGCTGTCCCTCCAAACTATACATTTCTTTATAATTTTTTAGATATTTGAAAGGCTGCTACTTGGTCATTATTCAACAGAATATAATGTAACTCTGCAATCATGTATATTTTGATGTGCTCTTTCATTCTATGGGCTATAAATCTAGAAACTAGTACCCAGTCCCCTCCTCACCCCTCCTCATTTAGAACATGGCCAATAGCGATTGCATCATACTGTGGAAACATGATTTTAACTTTGCCTTTATTGTACATCGTTAACAGGCTGTATTGACCCGCTCGGTCTGGAGACTGGTACCATAGAAGACTCATGGCTAACATCATCTTCAAAACTTGATGACCAACATACTCCTGACATGGCTCGTCTAAACGCCCCACGGGGATGGTGTGCGGCACCGACTGACAAAAAACCTTTCCTACGGGTAAGAGTACAACTCATATTACAATTCATGTTTGGATATACAGACCTTATAATAAATATGTTCCTAGATAAAAAAGAACCATATTGCACTTGTCCATATTTGGTTTTGAAGTGCTGCATTATTCTAAATTAATTTAAAAGATGGAGAAAAGCTTTTCATTCAGTTATATTTTTAACGAAAACATTCTACAAAACTGCCACTAATTGTCATTTTCTAGTGCTAGACCACAGATAGCCTGACATATGCTATTAGTGCATTTCAAGCACTTGTGGCGTAAGTTGCTTGTTTACTAAGACGCTCAAAACACACGGCTGCATGAAGATTGGAAATGAAAATGGATGCTTTTAAATATCCATCGGCGCACAACCATCTTTGCTGAATCCGAATCAAAACTCGTGTGGAAAACGAATATATATAATAAACCACGTGACATTCTGTTCTTGCAGCTGAATTGTTTTTCAATTTAGCTGCACCGACACACATGCATGAGATGTGCTGTTTATCTTACAGAATCTTTTCTACTGCTATAGGTTTCCCTTGGCAGGATATATCGAATCAGAAAGGTTTCTACACAGGGGTCACCTGACGGTAAAGGCTATGTCACCTCATTTTACTTGCGGTCCTTCTTCAAAAATGTATGGGCGTTTTACCGAGAACTTGGAGACAAATACGTAAGTCTTTTCTCGTATAGTTAATCTCAGTATTGTACCGGACACAATCAATAAAATAGAAACAACAAGCTAGACAATAGAGTAAAGCTAACCTGAAAAAAAAACACAGCATGTTTCCAGTACGTGGAAGCTGTAGTCTATTTCTAACTCAGAACTAAATTAATTAGCATCAACTTTGCTGAGAATCTTCCCTGCTAGCAGAGTTCACTGCGATTTCTTGTCAGATATCACAACGAGAGAGACTCTTAGAGCAGGGAACTCAAATCAAACAAAAAGCGAAAGCTGGTACGTTAGCAAACTGTTTTTTAATCAGGAGCCCATTACCCCTTGATGGTGTCCGATAGATTTTGGGATAGTCAGTTTAGCATTTTGAACATAAACAATCATGCAAAATTAAATTACAGGAATTGCTCTCAATTATTTAAAGATCTGTAAATGTATAGTTTTAACTGCAGTTTTCGACTGTCTAGAACTGAAAGTTGTTTACCCATGATGCACTGTTTTTCAGATGTTTACAGCCAACCACGATGGTTCCACTGTGATATCCAAAACCTTTTACTCTCCTAACCGAGCCGTTCAAGTAGAGTTTCTACCCCAGAAATGGTCTAAAGATGGTCCTTGCTTAAGAGTAGAGATATTTGGATGCGTACCAAGTAAGTAATACACTGTTCAAACTATAAAGGGGAAGGGGTGTTACAGACACTCGAACCGTGAAATGAATTATCGCTTCAAGCCAATCCAAGACGTCCTTCTAAACAATACAGATGGACATTTTTTACAACAACCAATCACAAGTTAGATCGTTTGCATCTACCGCGGCCCTGTCCGAAATGGAGGGGTTTCACTGTATCCGGGGTACTGTATGGTAATAGTTTAATATATTTAATTAATAGAAAGACAAGAACCGTTGGTGACAGAGCAGATTTCGTATGGCTGTGAAAAGTTCAGTGCCGTGTGCATGGTTTTTTTTACAGTTTTAATGTGCCTTGCCGTGCCTTGACCGCGTTCGTGTCATGATCTTTTCATAGACATCTGCTCTATTGGTACATAGATGTTGCTTATTGATTGACGCGCGTTTGCTCATAGATAATGTTGTACCCGCTACAAAACGACCAAGTATCGCACCGACTGGGTCTGTAATACCTACTACATCGCAAAGAGGTAAATATCAATCATAACATACCTAAATTACATAACAATTGGGGTTAATTTCTGCTGCAAATATGTCATATTCTATGAAAAGATAGTGGTGATAGGAATTAATGGCGAGTGGATAAAGAGATGTGAGACCCACGAGGAATAAGCCAAGTGAAAAATGGCGAAGATATGAAGAATATTAAAACAGGTGTTATACTATAGAGACATCAATGTAAAAGCAGCACTTGAAAGTAAGAAACTTAACTGAACTTTTTCTTCCAATTGTAGATCTGTCTTACAAAGTAACATTTAAAGTCACTAATGTACAATGGAAAGATGACTATTCTGATCGAAAAACTGCTTCTTACAAGAGACTTTCTGATAAAATCATTAGCGAGGTATGTTTACTTGGATATTGTGAAAGGAGCAATGCTGTGCGGCTAAACTTTATCGACAGTACTTTGTATACATTTAATGGCAAATGCAATGGTTATTTTCGCAGGTCACTGCCTTGTACAACAAAGAAGATGGGGCTTCGTTGGCTTTCGAGCGAGTGCAGATTATAAGATTCAGGTAAGTTACTCTAGGGTTATATAATACAAGGTTTCACGTTCTAGTAACATTGGCGGTCCGCCTGCTGTCACTCACATGGAATTTAAACATAAATAGCTCAACAGACATGTATTCACTTTCTTATGGATAGAGGTCCAGTTAAACTCTCATGACATGGGAAAGAACATCAGATCAAACAAACCAAAGTCACATTTGATCGATGCCCGAGTCGGGACTTAAACCTATTTCACAGTGGAGATCGGCGGAGAGGCGGCGAGCTGTAACCCACCTACGCCACTGCGACAAGCGACACCGCAGTGTCATCTTGTCCAACACACCAGTCCAATCCAGAAGAAACTACTGAAGTTGCGACATGTAGATTGACGCAGTTACATGCAACACACAACCTGAAATAGCTATACAAAATTGGCATTGACATGTAATTATTATTACAGATCTGGGAGCGTTATTGTCGATTTCAACATCACATTCTTTGCGGACATTGCTAAAGGTGCCAATGTTATGCAGCGAGTCAAAGATACTGTCAACAATGGTTCCCTTGGAAACCTTACAGTTGACCCAGACTCCCTTACCATCGAACAGATAAGTAAGTTATCAGACATCCTTAGCGTAGTATTATAACTGTGTTTAACACTTCAGATCCAAACACACTCCCAGTATATGCTCACTATCAGCACAACATATTACCCATAGACAAGAAAAATGCCTTTCAATTGCAGTTTCTCAGATTTTATAAATAAAAATAAATAAATCATTAATGTTTTACGACGAAATACGGGAGTCCTACCAAATCTCCCTAGCTAGTGGCTAATGTTTCAGTATTCGACATACTCACTACCCCTATATTTATATTTAAGCACACATCACTTCTCACATGTAGATTTTTGCGGAGAGAGGAAATCCTTAGAGAACAACACACCGAACCGAAACTCTATTCACTTGTTGCACGAGTCTGGAATCGAACCCAGGTCACAATGGTGAAAGTCTCACGCTCTCTTCCATGTCATTTAGTTTTTAAAATTTACATTTTTCATTTTCCTATTATCAAAAGAACCACCAGGTGGAGATACCAGTGCACAAAAAAAAGGTAAGCCAACCAACAAACCAACGGACCCCAACCACCAACCAATAAACCAATGAAACCCAACCACCAACCAACAAACCAATGAACCCCAACCACCAACCAACAAACCAATGAACCCCAACCACCAACCAACAAACCAATGAAACCCAACCACAATTGCAAACCAACAAACTAACCAAACAAACGATCCATCCAACATCCAAGCAACCAAACAAGTAACCAACTCACCATCTACCACCTCACCATCTACCAACCACCATCTACCAACCACCATCTACCAACTACCCACCATCCATCCAACTAACCAATTGACCTAGTCACCAACCAACAAGATAACCAACTACACCACCATACATCCTACAATACAACCAATTGACCGACTTACCAAAATTATCGAACTCAAGTGGTAAAATCTGCCGTCCACTAGACATGTTATTTGCATTACGTTATGTGGTTAATCTTGTTAATACAAAGCTTTGAATGTTGTTTAGGTGCTAAGGGTGGACTGTCAGCTGGTGCCAAGGCCGGTATCAGTATTGTAGTCATACTAGTTATAGCTAGTGGCGTGTTGCTTGGTTTGTGGTGGTTCCGTAAGAAAAGAGCTCAAGCAGCTGGGGACTCGATCTTGAAACATCAACAGTTTGAAAACCCCATACACTTCTCATCTAAAGCGTACGACTTTAATGATCCAGTGGATTCATCAACTGCATGAACACCCAGCTCCAACCAAGGGATATTAGTAAAAATGGTAACTTATGAGCCCCTTACTCCCCTCTAGGTCGAATTTAGAGGATGCGCGACCATTTTTTTGAGTTTGTCTACACAACTGCATGATTAATCAATTGGTTGTTTGCTTCACTGTTTGAATGACTGGACAGCTGACTGACTAACCGTTTGGTTGACTGAATGAATGATTTAGTGTTGACTTTTTGAGTTACCCTTTTTACTGAAACTATTTCCTTAGAAACGACGCAGTTATTGTTAGTGAACAGGGGAAGTTTGATTACTTAGTATTTCTTAAGATTAAAGTGACGAAATTTGCACATTTTTTAAGTGTGATATATGCTCTCAAAAACACTAAAATTGTGTTCGCCATTACTCGATCTTGATACTGTTAAGCGGTTATACATTTCAATGTGTGACGTCATTAGCGCAAGAAGCTTCTTGTCGATATTACATTTCTCAGTAATATTTGTATAAAATGGCGTCTGTTAAATATCGATGATCCGGACAACATAAATAACAAAGGTTGATTAGCCGCGAACATTTCGAGCGTTGCGCATATGACGTCACTTCCTTTTGTGACTATTAATGGCGGACGCAAAGTGCCGAACTTCAAAAGCTAAAAACCGCACCTTCTTGGTCTCGTAGGATACATATTGGATACAATTTGGAAAGTGATAGTTACACCATCTGAAGTTTTAAAAGGTATAATTTATATAGATTTTGTCATTTTCGTCCGACTAGCACTTAAAAAGTATATAGATTAGAATTTGTAGAATTTCAGTGCTAAAATACGTTCAAAAGTTGTTATCTAGTATATAGTGAGTGTCAATCTTAGGTTGAGCATGAAATAGTATTGAATTAATTGTATATCACTTCTTGCATGTCTGTTACGGGTAATATTAGGGGCCGTTTACATGAGATAGGGTTACCCTAGGTGTAGGGCTAACTCTTATTGTTTTCTTTTCTCTGGGGACTCTCAAACAAAAGAATTAGCCCTGCTAGGAGGGTTACCCTATCTCCATGTAAACGGCCCCTTAGTATCGTTGTAATTGTACCAAGTCAGTCATTTTGACGGAAATAAATTGCATGGATTCAAAACAATTTGATTTTTGGCTGCAATTTATAAAATGAATGGTGTTAAGTTTAGTGGATACAATTGCCCTTTTTTTAACATGGTTAAATTCTACTGTCACACTTACTACGCGTACTTTGTTTCAAGAAGCACCCACACAGTCCATACTAGTTTAACCGCTAGTTATCGTACATTTACTTACACCGACCCATCCCACACTAGTGTAACCGCTATTTATTGTATTACATTTGTACTCCAACTGTTTCTTTAAAAACGACGACCCATCCCACACTAGCTTAAAACGACGACCCATCCCACACTAGTTTAACCACTAGTTATCGTACATTTGTACTCCAACTGTTTCCTTAAAAACGACGACCCCTCCCACAATAGTTTAACCGCTACACCATTCCTACACTAGTTTAATCGCTAGTTAAGGTACATTTTAAATTATGGAAAAACATAATTCAGGCATACGCCTAACAGTTTTATTACAAACAATATGTTCTTCATGAATTCTTTACACTTCTTAAATATAAAAATAGTATTGTTTTAAAAGTAAACCTTTGACAGCTCATTATTGATTTACAGAAACAGCTGCTAAATTATAATATCTAATATTACCTTTACATCTAAATGTTGACCTGGAAACTGAATAGTGTCATTCCAAGACCTAAATGCACTACTTTCTACTTTCACAATAACCACAATGCCTTCTGATTGTTTGGGGTAGATATTATTCTTCAAACCAAACTAATTGTTATTCCAATTAAACATATTTGAATTACAATATCTACCCCCCAAAACAGAAGATATTTTGGTTATGTTAAAGAATAGATAGATTTGCTTTCTCTATGGAGTGTTGTTGAGTATGCATTAAATGAAGTAAATTATAACTGAGCTTCCAACAATTACATACGATACATTCCGGTCTTGGAATGCATTATGTTCAGTTTTCTCAAGTCAGCCTTTTTTAGACAGCGAAACATTTTAGTTTGGACATTTACGTCTTCTCCTACTTACAGATTGAAAATATCTTAAAAATATAACAAAGGTGATAAACATGGCTTATAGCATGCTAACGAAAAACATTTTGAACCCCTTTTAGATGTTCACTCTCATCATAGTTAATAGGACATTTGTACATAGGGGTTTATAGTAACAATCACATGCTGGAGTTAAACTAACGAAAAAGGCGACGCCGTAATAAGAGTTCAACCCTGTAAGTCGCGATGACTACTTTAACTAAACTACTCTAGAACTGTTGTAAAATCCGTATGTAAAAAAATAGAATCATACATTAACATTTCGTCTAATACGAATTTACATTTAACTGCTTTTCTAACTTCTTGATAAAACTGCAACGTTGTTCCTGAGGGGAATTTTTCACAATTTAAACCTTTCACAATTTCAACTTAGAATTGCTAAGTACACTTTCAGTGCACCGGGGAACATCAGACCGTTTCATTTTACCATGGAAAGATCCATTTCCATTTTATATAGTTCATTCTATCTATTTTAAGATTTCACATTCTATTCCATTCCTTATTCCATCATATTCCATTCCATCTGATTATCCATTCAGTTCCTATTCCATTCCACATTTCTTCCATTTTCCATTCCACTTCACTAGTAATCCTATACAAATTGTCCATTTCACTTGCCACCATATGTTGGGTTTTGGAAAGTTGTCGTTGCTTGCTTGAAGATTGGGTTCTCGCCCTGAAAAGGTTCAAACAAACCGATCAACATTGATATATGTGCCTTGACTTTCAACAATGTTCTACATGATGTAAATGTTAACTACACTACTGGGGCCAGTCGTACGATATTGACTAGATATAGTCACTATTTGTATAGGTTTCATCCATTGAATAGGATTGAATAACGCTATTCAGGTACAACTGGGAAATAAAGCTTCTATAAAAGTGGTGTATTGAAAAGGCGTCCGGAAATCGTTCAGAAGTTGAGAAGAAACTTTTATCAAAAAATCGTGGTTGAGAAAGTCTCTTCTTTGTGGTAGTTTGAAGGACAATACCGTTGAAAAGATATTGTGCAAACTCTGGAAATGCTTGACACTGAGAGGAATGAAATGTACATCCATTGAGCTAGTTTTATTCTTACCGTGTCCCATTTTGCATTTTGTCTTTCTTTTTCAAACTTAGCAAATTCTCGTCGATCCTGCAACAAAAAACAAATTATTACAGACCCTAATAATAAAGAGCAAAAGACTGGGAACGAGCATCACGAACAATAAAAATATTTTTCCTTCACAAGAAAGAGCATTTATTTATATGGTATCTTTATGGCAACGCCTTTATGCATAGGGTGTTCAGTTCAGTATATTTCCTCTTGAGAGACGGAGCTCCCATTCGAGTTGAGTTGGTGAAGTCGCCCCTCTCCTGCGTTGCTCGTTTTGCCTGCTTATGGACATCTATGAACATCTGAAAACAACTGTTTTTATGATTGGGCTTCCTGTGTCATATAGGGCAGGAAGATTTGAACTTTTCTTTCCTCGTCCACTGAAGTGGCTACTCCTTGTCCATTCATTACCACAGGAAACCCGACCATTGAACTTACTTGTATAGTCGCCAATAGTTTCCATATCAGAAGTAAAGCCAAGCCAACACCGAGAACACCCAACACTACAGCTAGAATAACAACCAATGCTCCAACTTCCTCTGGACATTCTGAAAATAAATAAATAAACGAATGAATAAATGGACAGAAGAATGAACGGACAAATGAATCACCGAAGGTAAGAAAGAAAATCAACAATAGGGATATAGGTGATACAGGCTAAAATATTCAGTGTTAATGTTCTTCCCAACGTTGACTTGCTATCACAGTTTAATATACCTGAATTCATTTAATAGTAAATGTAAGCACTAAATAAATCATTTTACTTCATTCTGACTACAAACCAACAGAAATATTTATATAAATAAACAAGACCAATAAGTGTATTTTACCTGTTTTTCTCTTGTAAGAGATGACTAGTTTCTTCTCCTTGTTTTGTTTGTACGCAAAATAGAAAACACAGTCATCTTCGTCTGTAAACTGACATGGTGCACCCATGTCTACAATACAATCAAAAAGAGTCAATACAAAAAGCTTCTTGTATTAGTGTTGATATATTACAAGAATACGCAAATAGATCAGCTACAGTAAATGTTTGGAACTCAGATATAAACGCCCGTTTACACTAGCGAATTTCGCCACGATAGGAGCAGCAAGTATAAGAGCATATTATGTATGACTGTAAAACGTTCAGTGCCATGTGCGTGCCTCTCCGCGACCGATAGTTTTCACGTGTCTTGCCGTACCTTGACCGCGTTCGTGCCGTGAGTTTTTCATAATCAAACAAAATTTGTTTTAGCACAGCTTTGCCGCCGCAACTTTGAACATGCTCGAGATTTAGTACAACTCGCTGTGATTGTCTGTGGCCTTAACAATTTCGAGCATGTTCGAAGTGACGGCAACAAAGCTTCGATAAAATTTCTATTGAAATCGCCGCCGATCATATCGAGCGACAAAATTGCTAGTGTAAACGGGCCTTTTGTGATCATGACGACAGCGATGATGATGATAATGAAAAATTGAGATCACGTTAGAGACCTGAGAAAGACTGTTGGTGTTGATGTCTGGTGATTCAACTATCTCGACGGAAGTCATCGCCATTGTTCCGGTGTGAAAACACCAGCAGTCTTCTTCAGGACTACACCATCATTCTGACCATGATTCTTAATATAACCTACCTCGGTCAATCTCATCGACAGCTACATAATCTATATCACTACATTGTTGCTTGCACTGGGCAGGTGATAGTTTGCCTCCGCCAA
Source organism: Metridium farcimen (assembly GCA_032270665.1). Lineage (NCBI taxonomy): Eukaryota > Metazoa > Cnidaria > Anthozoa > Actiniaria > Metridiidae > Metridium > Metridium farcimen. The sequence goes on from JAUPMH010187749.1 coordinate 10,322, forward strand.
ACACCCAACACTGGACGCAGTCACGATTAGCTTCACAAGAACATGTCTACACAAAGAAAGAAAAACTATCGTTAACGCTATGATAACTTGAATTCAAAGTCTCGAAATTATGACCACTTCATGACCATTTTCCTTTGTACGGAACATTGCATACTAAACTGTGGCGTTTCCATTTTACCAAACATGGCTTGTGTAAACTTATTTAGCAGTAAAAAAAAGAGGAGCAAAAGTACGCGCATACATTAAAGTGGTCATACTTTTGAGCTTTGCGCTGTGAGATGGCAAGAAATTATTGCATCTAAATACACATGCTTGCGTATTATTTTTTCTTGTCAAGAACATGAATCCTTGGTTATTTGTGTGAAAACAAGTGTCCCAAATTCCTCTCTGTGTTTAGATGACTTCCCGCTTTTGACAACCCTTTGTTAAAAAGTATAAAAACGAGCACATACAAGATTCATGAAATCATATACTTACTTTACACTCGCTGCAAAACTCTCCACTGTAACCCGAAGTCTCGTTACAGGCACATTTACCACACTCACACGTACCACGACCACTACACAGTACCTGGAATGAGATGAATGGAATGATAAAACGATTTATTATCATCATCATCATCATCATCATTATCATATTATAGCTAATGTTATCATAAATCAATAGTATTATCGTCATCGTCATCATCATCATCACCATCTTATAGTCAATGTTATCATTAATCAATAGTATTATCGTCATCATCATCATCATCATTATCATATTATAGCTAATGTTATCATAAATCAATAGTATTATCGTCATCGTCATCATCATCATCACCATCTTATAGTCAATGTTATCATTAATCAATAGTATTATCGTCATCATCATCATCATCATTATCATATTATAGCTAATGTTATCATTAATCAATAGTATTATCGTCATCATTATCATCACCATCTTATAGCCAATTTTATCACAATATTATCGACATCGTCATCATAGTGAAATAACCCTAGGGCTAATCTGGTCCGTTGGCTAGAAAGTGAAGAGATTCAACTGACAGTTCTTGGCCACGGAAAAGAAAGCAAAGCTCACTTAAAAAGCGCAAAACTAGAGAAAATATAAGTATATCGAGCGTCATGATTGTAATCATTATTATCGTGATCCATTATAGCATGCTATCTTTCCTATTGTAATTTCATTATCCATGATCATGTAGATGTAGTCACTGTGTCATGCATGGGTAGGAATACTAACCCCGTCCTCGTCTATGCAGGTACTTATGTCCTTGGTACACATACAGTCAGGTCCTGTCCAGTTACCAACACATGTACAAACACCACAGTCACAGCTACCATGTGCAGGACCTGCAAACAATAGAACACAATGCATGTCTGATTGACTTATTATTAATAGACTGACTATTTAACGGACTGACTGACTAACGGACCGTCTACTTAGTTCCTTGCAGGCTGACTGTTTAACGGACTGACTGACTAACGGACAGTCCACTTAGTTCCTTGCAGGCTGACTGTTTAACGGACTGGCTGACTAACGGACTGTCTACTTTAAACGGACTGGTTGACTTACGGACAGTCTACTTAGTTCCTTGCAGGCTGACTGTTTAACGGACTGACTGACTTACGGACAGTCTACTTAGTTCCTTGCAGGCTGACTGACCGTTTAACGGACTGACTAACTAACGGACTGTCTACTTAGTTCCTTGCAGGCTGACTGTTTAACGGACTGA
>JAUPMH010187971.1:2036-12052 GCA_032270665.1 Metridium farcimen
GCGTTTGGTAAAACAAGCGGCGTTAAAAGCCAGCGTACGTTAATTATCTCTTGGTATGTTTCTCTTTCTTTCGCAGAAACATCAAAGATGCTAAGCTCCTCTGTATAAACCGATGAAAAAATGAGCAATTAAACATTTGAAAAGCTGGATTGGTGTTAACAAAAACCACGGCGATTCGAATTCATTAAGCACCTTTGAAGAACCATGCCGACTAGGCTTTGCATCACATGCATTTAGCACTCTTGAACAATGAACACGTAGGGTAGAGCTCTAAATACAAAGATAAAATAACAATAAAAGTTGTACTTACGTTCTATGTTGCCATCGCTGCCGTAGAATGTAGTAATGTGATCTTTCTTGAATTTATTATCGCGAAGAAATTGATAGAAGTTTTTCAGGTTGTTCGCGTGTCGTGGATGAGCCGTCAATGGGGACCACCCTCCTGAGACAAGTACACCAAAGTCGCATTTCGTGGACATGCACATTTTGTGAGGATTTCGAGGAACATTAACACATCGGGGAGAATTGGCGCATTGTTGTGGAGATGTGATTGAAATAGGTCGACATTTACCAAAGCCAAACAGTCTATCTTGACATGAGAGTTTTTGTGTTTTGGTAGTATCACCAATAGCAAATACCAAAGGAAGAAAGTCAATGTAGCATTTCTTTCTCTTTCTGACGCTAACAGCGTTCTTGCAGTGTGACTTTGTTGCTTCGATGATGCAATCTCCAGTTCCTGCAACAAAATGAACAACATTCCCGTCTGAGAAAAGTCTGGCTTTGACGTTGCAAAAGCTGGCCTGCTTATTAAAAAGACACGAATAAAATCGGATTATTTGATCGATCCCTACGATAATCTTTGACGTCTGTAGACGCATAATAATTCTTAGATTACAACCTTAGGGACACTAGCAGACATTTTTCTGCTGCAAAATACATGAACTTTGAATTATTCTTGTGTATTGATTTTGCAATAAACATGATGTAAAACGGACATGTCCGTGATTTCTTTCGTTTTAAATACTTGATTAGTACATCATAAGAAATGTTTGATTAAATACCAGTACAACATAGTAACAATTTAATTAACAGTGACAAACTTACTCACCAGCAAAAGTGGCGGTCAGGTTCCTTGTGCAGGTAAGGCGATTGCGATTTTCTTCCACAAAGAATATATAAACAAGATGTCCAAAGCTTGCCTCGGGATAGGGGTCGATGACAATCACTCCGTCAATGTTTCTATCATTAGGTATAAGACTACGATGTTTACGATCTGGTAGCCTTGCTCGTAGTCGTTCATTCAGCTGACTCTTTGATGCGATGTAAACGTTCATGTCCCGTAGTGGAATCTGAAGGGTTCTCATGCAGTTATGACTAGTCTGGGAATTGACGCAAGGATGAGAACGCATTAACTTGATAGCAGCTTCCACTCGTGTTTTCCAAATCTTAGTGGCATAACTGTTATAAGGCCTTACGACAAGACATCCAGTTCGTTCACTCAAGTCCAACAATACCACAACCAATAAAATAACTAGCTTCATAGCTTCACTTTAAAAAAGAACTCGACGTTCCAGCTACAAAGGTTCTTTTTAGTCGGGACACGAAAGGCTTTGTGTAAGTGTTGTTCGATATATTTCTGGTTGACTAGGCCTATTCGCACTTCTACGGCTTCTGAATATTTAAGTACTCAGTCACTAACTTCCTTTTTATAAATTTGCCGAAAGGTAGTACGTGATTGGCTAGCGGCATCTTCTAAAACGACTCTAATTGAGTTAGCAATATCCAGGCAACTCGAGAAAAAAGATCCCACAAAGGGCTGTTCGCTAACTCGTCCGTTACCCATGATTCACCGGATGCCCTCGTGACCTACTACACACAACCTGGATAATCTTAAAGTATTCTCATCCAGTTCTCTCAGGGAAGATTGCGGTCAGAAAACTGGAACCTTTTCGATTGTAATGTTCTGCCCCGGAAATTCAACAAGAAATCTATATTTGCGTAAATCTCACGCCTTCGAGAAATAATTTCTGCATTACAATTTTCGCATACAAAGGAAGATGAGTAGGATTTTTCTCCCACGTTGTGTAATTCCTATCTTCCCCGTCGTGTGTGGAAAATGAAGACAATTTTTATTAAGCGGCCTCAAATGATCTATTTCCAGGTATTTGGTTGTTACCTCAGCTTGTGATATGCAGATTGAATCAAAGTACCGCGAAAGAACAGGCTTTTAATTGCACGATATGATAGTCTTAAGACGCTAATAACATTACATGCTAAAGAAGCCGGGAAAGTAAACAGGCTACCATGTTTTCTCTATGTTTTATGTAGATCTACGAGAAATAGCCTAGACAAAACTGCGTGAAGTATTTCGTTGCATAAACTAGAATATTCCAAGAGGTGTTTTTAAAACAGGAAAGTAGCGTAACTGCGGTATAGAATTTGTATTTTTCCTTCTTGAGAGTACTTTAAGACTTAGCGAAGACCGACACTTAGTATAAGCTGTATTTAGTATTCCCGATATCGTCTAGCATAAATACCAAAGGTCAATTGAAGTCAGCCTTGCTAAAGAACTCTAATAACGCACGGAAAGGAACAATCTTTATTACAACTCGTCTATGAATTCCAGAGATTCACTATAAACTTAAGACTTGCTTGCTGTCGGCATAAATACCTTGCCCGCGCTTTGATCAAACGAATGCTGTTTACTCCAAGCAATTCGGTATGTTGTGGTGCGAATTTATTAAATTGAAAAGCCTTTAATTGTGAAAAATTACCTAATTTAGAGAACAAAAGCAAGTAAGAAAGGGGGCGGTATGTATTGTTCAGTCATTACTAAAGGTCGCTCGCCGCAGCAATAGTTTACCGCAGGGATTAAATGGAGCGGTCTCTGCCACGATACGTGAAAACGAATTGGGCTCACCTCAATATCAGATTGTTTTTCGCTTAATAAAAAAGTCGCTTTTGCACCGCTATGATAGTTACAAAAGACAGCGATTGGTCGGCAAAGTACTTTTCATGCTAATATTTATCCATAGAAGGGACCCCTGAAGACGTCGGTGAAAGAACCGCGGTCAGTGATCACCGGCATTTCACAAAACGATTTCATAATGACCGCCATTACTATCCTAGACTATATAAAAACACAGACTTGACATGCTTTATAGTCGTTTTATTTGAAGTTTATTATACTTTATTTACTTCGTTATTTATCGAAAATATTTATATATATTTTTTATAATATTTTATTTGAAGGATCAACTTAAAAAGACCTGCTAGATCATTGCATACCAAAAAGAAATGACTCAACAAGTTTTCTACCAGCAAATAACATTTTAACGGACACAACTGCTCCAAGAATAGAAATCAAAAGTATGTTTTGGTTTCCGATGGTAAGCCGAGTTGGTCGATGAATTGCCTCAAAGCAGGGAACCTGCTTTTATGAACTCATTTTAGAAAAAAGCTCATAAAATCCCGGAAATCCGTCGTGGTTGATCTTTTCTCTGTCCTGGAAAGATGGAATGTTTTAAATTGCCTTTCTTCCCACGAGGGTTCCCGAACACAAAACTGAACATTGAGATAATTGCTTATGTTTTGTAGTTTTTAAAATAAAGCTAGTTCCTTCCTCATAGCTTTCAATCTTCCTTCAGGTATTGAAAACAAATCATTTTTTATTGCATTATTCCATGCTAGACAAATCAACGCTCAAAGTCCTTTTTCATTAAAATGAAAGGTCGAAAAGCTTATTTCTGCATATATACTTATAGCTATAGTTTATTCCTCATAAAATGTAGTGGTTTTTTTTCGCTTAAAAACAGTGCATTTAAAACCTTTTCCTTAAAGAAAATCAGTTTTTTTTAATCGACTCTTAAATAATTATCTGTAATAATTATAGTTTTTTTTATATGAACTCCTTTTTCTTCGATACCTCCGATAGTTTTAATTAACTTTTTCTTTTCAAACAGAATATTTTTCAAACCTTCTTGAACAACCGCTTTCTTAGTCACAAACCAACTTTTATAGACACATCAAAATCGACGATTCAAAGTGTTTTTGGAAACAATTTCTATGAGAAGTAATTGAAACCAAAGAAAGTATTACTTTACTTTGCACAGTTCGCAGTTTTTAAATGTAAATAAACAAAAAAAAACCATAATATTTCTAGAATTTACCAAAACTAAATATCAGTGTTTTCATTTCCGGTCGAGAGGGTTTCACTCTATAGTACAGGTGCTTGAAAACTTATCTTCAATATTCTGTAAAATCGCTCAGTAAACCAAACTCTTTTACAATAAAACTACACATACCGATTCTAAACGCTTTCAAAGACAGACTTTTGAGACTATGAACAATTGTAGCGAATGTGTAGCCGATATAACAAGCGATTTAGACGCGTGTCAAAGTTGTTACTGAAAAATAACTTGGCAAAAAGCTCAATTCGGCCGCTTACTTTCAACGGTCAAAAAACACATTTCCTTTGAGGTTGTTCTAAAGAAAGTAGTTTTATTTTGAGCTTTTACTTGCCTCAAGCGATGGTAGGCGAAAAAATTCAATGTATTTGGAGTAATATAATACTAAAATGTGCTTTATATTTGCACGCTAACGTTAGAAAGCCAAAGCAATCGTCGGCAACATTTATTTCAAATACTTGAGCGATATTAAATTTATTTTGCAATTTTAATCAGAAAATGTTTTAGAAATGTAATGAAAACACACTTCAAAAAAACCGTTTCTGTTTCCTCCAATTTGTCGGAGTAAAAATAATGTTCATTTTTTTAAAGGGAGTGACAAATGGCGTTGCTAAAATTGTATTTCTACCCCGCCAATATCAATATGGCTGCCCCAATAAATATCAATGTAGTTTTTTTAACCGCTATTTGTCATCATTTCATCGAGGCCTCTTTGATCAACATAGATAGATATTAAATTGTGAATTCTTGTCATTTGTAAATCATTTAAAGTATTTAGTTCAAGTAGGGAGCGATTAGTGTACGTCTCTCACTATATCATACGTACATATCAGGTTTTGCATATTTCTTTGCGAAATAATAAAACCGGTACATGCAGTTTATCAGTATATAATAGAAAAAAAACCCTGTTGGAATAATAGGAAAAATTATAGGAAAAAACCATTGGAGAACATTTGAAAATGTTATATTCGGAGTGTGTATTCATATTATTAATAAATTGACTAATATTTGAAATATATATTTTTAAGATGAAATAACGCCGTTTCTTCTCAAAATGTCTAATATATAATCATAGAATAAAATATATAAAATCAAAACCACATAAATAAATCAAACTATAATTTAAACTAAAAATAAAGGTAAAAAATATAATTACAAATAAAAAATTATAAAAAAATTATACATATAGAAATCAAAAATATATTAAATAAAAACTATAATTTAAAAATGTTCTTGCAAACTTTTCATTCAGAAATAAACACAGACTAAAAAAACGTTAAAAGCAATCTCTTTAGGAACTGCATCTAAAAGCATATTTTTGCATTGCGACGTTAAATGGCGGTTTCTTTCTGAATTTTACGTCATTGTCTCTTGGGACTAAAACAAGTGAAAATAAATTAACATGAGCACTGGCTATTTTCTCCGATAGAGGACCTTTATGAGAAAATATCTCACGTTATCCATGTAATATGTGATTTAACTGCCCGAAAAAATGAAGATAACCCATTTAATTTTACCCCACAAAGAAATAACGTCGGTAATGTTAGTAAGCATATTCTCTTAACGGTACAAAATCAAAGTTTCCATTTTTACACAGATCGCCTTTCTTCTATTTTCACTTCCAATTATTAGTAATAATGTTGGCTTTGAATAACTCTTTGCTAAAATGAAAGAGATCATGAATTAAAGGAAGTTTGCATGTGGCCCACTTTTTAAGAAGATTACATGTGATTTCTCGCCCGTAATAATGCTAAAAACGCGGAATATTCAGTTCAATATCGTGAGTGAAAACAGCCAGATTTCTGCCAAGGTTTTGTGGGCGAGTTCATGGAGTATCAATACAGGATATTCGCGTGGCTCTTTAGCAAATTTCCTTATTAAGACATTCAATACCGTACTTACGAGATTTATCTTATAAATGTGAGTCCAAATACTTCGAGTTGGCCCTATGAGGACACGATAATTAGTCGAATAAGGTTTTCACAACGGGGCTTTAGAACAACTATTATTTAAAATACTGGGCGCGGGCGACAGAAAGGACTTAATTACTCGGGCGTGGAAGCGGAACCATGATCGAACAAAAATTAAGGAATCTGAATCTTGTCTTTAAATCATTAAGGAATCACCATGCAGGCTGAAAAGTTGTGCAATCAAGAATATTTGATTCAAATTGAAGGCTGAATTATGAATGATGATAAACAAAAAGACCGAAGGGAATCATGGATCAGCGTCGCTTCAATGCCCGAGAATTACAGAACTCTGTTGGCTCATTTATAGTGACAGACAAGTCAAAAAGGCTTTTTTCGCAAGGTCAAACGATAATCAATTAATAAATACCAAAGAGAAAAAAGGTTTTTCCTTGTCGATGCAATGGAGATATGGATGTCCTTGACATAACAGACAAAGTTGACACTTCAAAATAGAATATTCATTAACCTCTTTTACTTTTGATCTTCGGTTACTTCGTAATACTAAAAGAAAACAGTGAAAATGGCTCTCTAATTATAGTCCTATATTTTTCTTCTCTTTATTTACAACGACGGATAATCTATAGGTCTAAACGCCAGAAACGTACTAGCTTTTTTACGTATATTGATAATGATATTTTCAACTCTCCGTAAAAATGGAACTTAACTTTACTGCCGACTTTTCGAGCCGTTTTTATAGCTCGCATCCATGTAAAAGCACATTCAAATACTTGAAATTACAAAAATTGTGTTCAATGGACTTACTTTCATGTTCGCTTAATGATATTTGATGGTTTTATCGCTTTTTAAATCCATTTAGACGTTTTTTTGCTATGCCAATGTGCATATTCATTTATGTATTAGTTTTGCGTTTCTTAGAAAAACCAACGCAGTTTTCTTGTGATTGGTATGTTGTGATGTTTTTATGGAGACAAGAAGCTAATCATAGAGTCTGATAATGTATACAGTCTAACCACTGATAAACAATGATTTCCATGGAAATCCAATTAAATTTGATCTGATTTTATTGTTTTATCTAACTAGTCTGAGAACAAACTATTTTCGACTAAACCACAAAACATGGATTATCCGTATTATCCCATGTCCGGAGGTAAAACAGGGAGCCCAACCAACACACTTGAAAGAATTGTAAATGTATAGTCTATCAGCGAATTCAGTTAATTATGTCGTAGTACATATTCTTGTACAGTGAATGTTCCACAGCGGATGAATGTAATACATCTGTGCAAGCATATGGGTGTGGTGTGTGTAAAATACGATCTATATGCGAAGTCGGTCCGTTTTTGTTACACAAGTCGTTCAGTGTTACAACATAATTCCTTCCTTCCGTTCATGTTAGTGACCCTTATTCCTCTTCAACCCGTCCCAGGCTAAAAGCGCCAGTCTACTGTTTGAACAAGCCGAAATATCTAATGTATTTTAATACATTAAAAGCTCTTTCTACGAGGGTTAAAATAGAACGAAAAGCAGGACGAGAAATTTACTCATTTATGCTTGCCGCTATGCTTACTGAGGAGGAAACAGGAATGAAGTACTCGTGAAGATCGACCCCACCCACTGCCTAAACGTCTCCCACTTACCTCTACTTAATTAAACGATTATATGACAGAGATATGGATCTCTTTGGGTGGCCGTAGACTTGTAGTTAGTCAAACGATTTGTTCCCCCATTAACGGACAAATAATACATACAAACTAACAGATAACCCCACTAGATGTACAAGATAGCCATCATTACATTATATCTATTCTGTTATTGGAGGGTTTATGTCGCATAGAGACAAGAGGACGATATACAATGAAACGAGAAAAACAATACGAATTACGAAACGAATAAAACATTACGAAATAAAATTAAATAAGAAAGGAACGAAACGAGGAACTGAATTAAACGAAACGAACAAAATAGAACGGATTAAAAACAGAATATAAAGACAATACAAAACGAAACGAATCAAACAAAACAAAAGAAAACGCAAAGCTGGCTTGATTAGACCATTGAAAGTTTTACGTTCTAAAGCAAAACAAAAAGTTATTAAAACTAAAATTATCGGATCCAAACAATCTCAATTTATATTATGAACATGTAAAAATTTATAATCAAACGAGCTAGAATTATTTTCATTTGACCGTGAAAGAAAAACGACTATTTAGTTCGTACTTGTTGGCAAAGAACAAAATAAAACAATAGATTCAGAGTGTAGTAACAACTATTAGTTTGTCATATGAAAATCACTCTATCTGAGCTGGGATAGAAGACACGGTCTATGAAATTCAATACCGATAAATATATATAGTACATACAATAGAACGAAGCTAGCAAAGATGGAAAAAAGGACAGGCACGAATATTCAGCTTCGGTAGTTCCTTCAGCTACAAGTAAGCTGGTCTCCCAGCAGCCGATGGTACGCTTTTTCCCTAAAAGCAAGAAGTCGAAACAAGTGTGGGGCCAACTGCGGATCGATTTCGTGACTTCTCGCTCCGAAAGCCGCGCACTAACCAACTGATCGACACTTGTTGGTAGATTACAAAATGTTTTACACAAAGTATTAAATAACGGTTAACTTTATCTATCACACATTTAAACTGCATGTTAAAATCCTGTATATTTATTGTTAATTCTTTACTTTTAATAGTATATTACTATATAGAGCCACCGTATTTATAATATTATCGTAGTGGCGTTGGTTATGCTCTATGGTTGGGACTGAGGTCGGCAAAGTATAAATGCTTCATGGCATCTTCGGCTGAGATTCTGTGAGCTGGATTGAGTACCAACAATTTCTGTGAATTGGAAGATGATAAAATGAGAAAACTGAAAATATTTAAATAAAAATAAAATGAGCATTAAATAGAATTAGATGAGAATCAAATGACAGTAAAATGATAGAGGTGGAAAATAATTAATTGAGAATCAAATGAACATCAAATAAAATTAGATGAGAATTAAATGACAGTAAAATGAGGTGGAAAACAATTAAATGAGAATAAAATGAGCATTAAACAGAATTAGGTGAGAAGTATATGACACTAAAATAATAGAGGTGGGGAATTATTAAATGAGAATGAAATGATATCAAACAGAATTAAATGACAGTAAAATGAGGTGGAAAAAAATAAAATGCGAATAAAATGAGCATGAAATAGAATTAGGTGAGAAGTAAATGACAGTAAAATAATAGAGGTGGAAAATTATTAAATTAGAATCAAATGAGCATCAAATATAATTAAATGAGAAGAAAATGACAATAAAATGAGGTGGAAAATAATAAAATGAGAATAAAATGAGCATGAAATAAAAGACGTGGGAAGTAATCAAATGAGCATCAAACAGAATTAAATGAGGATTAAATTACAGTAAAATGAGGTGGAAAATAATAAAATAGGGATAAAATTGCACTAAGTAGAATAAAATGAGATGACAGTACTGAAAGAATGATGGTGAATATTGTGGAGACATCTTTCCAAAATACGTGTACGTGTTGTGTGTTAGAAGGTGAAGAATGCATGGAATATGAGCAACATTTGTATAGAATAAATGGCTTGTGTACGTGGTTGCGACGATAACCCAGTGGCTCAAACGGTTTCACATCATGTACATGTAAAACCCTTTTTAATGCACGTACCTGAGATACGTGTAAAAAATGTTTTTGCATGCACATGACGTGAAAAATAGCACAGAAAACCGAGAAACTAATGAAAAATAAATTTGTTAGGTAAATCTGTAATAGTACAAAAGATAAAACACTTTTTATAAGATCACGAAATAGCGATATGAAAATAGGACCATTTCGACTTGCCAGAACCCAAACAACGCTTACACGACTCACATGAAATATGGA
>JAUPMH010188082.1:0-12052 GCA_032270665.1 Metridium farcimen
ACTTATTTAACGTAATTGTTTATTTTTACTATCGTCATTTTGGGGAATAAAACATATTAGAACTTTAACAAATACGCAACGAAAGAATAAAGCAATGTAAAGTAGCTAGTTCTAAGCATAAGAACATTTCCTTTTTTACGCCGGCTAACTAGTACAGTCTGAAATCGATTTTTTACCATTGTCTTTTGTTCTAACCTTTCTTAAAACTGTACAGGCACGCAAATGAGCCCAGGCCCGCAAATGAACCCACTAGCCGGCCCGCAAATGAACCCAGGGCAAATAAAAGAAAATACAGAATCTGGAACCGAACTAAATGATAAAAAATTAATGACACTAAATTACTATTTTGATAATATATAAAAAAGTATTGTCAATATTCATGAAATAAATTTAAGTAACACAAAAATTAAAGAACAGCTTGGGTTTTCCATGGCCATACGTTATAGATTGTTGCATGTGGATTAAGTTTTTGATATAATATGGTCTATACTCTACGATTTTATTGTCATGATTTTTTGATTTAGTTCGGTGCCAGATTCCGTATTTTCTTTTATCTGCCCTGGGTTCATTTGCGGGCCAGCTAGTGGGTTCATTTGTGGGCCTGGGATCATTTGCGGGCCGGCTATGGGTTCATTTGCGGGCCTGGGATCATTTGCGGGCCGGCTATGGGTTCATTTGCGGGCCTGGGATCATTTGCGGGCCTGTACAGTACTGAAAGAAATGTCACGTGACACCACATAAGTTCGCTCTAAGTGCTCGATACTAACATTAATTGTGAACAATGATTTTCTAATTCTTATTCCATCTTCACTGTTGATACTCATTATATGCATTTGAAAATTTAAATTTAAAACACTTACTACCCCTACATTAATTAACAAGAAATATAATTTTAAATTAACATTTTTGCTAATGACCAAACGTGTCTGCATATCATTTAATTAAAATTAATTTGAAGCATATAGCGATAGCGAAATGATTAAATTAAAACTGTAACTATTAAATTATATCATAAAAAGATTAGCAACTACTAAAGTTTTTGACGCTTGCAACATTTTCGTTGAAGAAAAGCCAGGTTTGCCATTGTTCGCTTTTTTAAGGCGCGAAAACGCAAAAATACCATTTTTATCTCGACGCAGCTCGTTTCCTTTGCGTTATTTTATAGTAAATTGACTTTTTGACACTTTGACGATGGTTGATAATTATGTGTTGATTTGTTTTCTTGCTTGTCAAGAAGTTGTTGAACCATAATGATACTCCTGCTAAGACTACTTGTAAACAAAGACGATGTAGTTATTTCAAGCCAGTTATTTCATTTGACCCTCTTGAGCTCTTCAAAGAAAATAAACGTCTTTGCATATTTTCTGCCAATTTTTTAAACGATAATAAAATAAGCGTAGAGCGTACAAATGATTTTGGAATATGAAAGTGAATTTTAGGTGACATGCATGGCAGTTTCACGGCGCAGGATTTGATTCATTTTCTTGTTATCGACAGGTATCGCTTTGACATGAATTCCAAAGCGTGCCATTCCATTCTTCGCTAATTAGCAAAACACATCTACCATTATAACTTCGTAATCATTCAAATTGAATTAAACTTCATTTATTTGTTGATCAAATATACGGCATTATTATGATGCACAATATACGGTGGTTTCTCGCTGTCTATTTATTGACAGAACATTTTTCAAGTAGATGATCCATCGGTTGGCGATGCTTCGCTCATGACATCATAGATGTTTTCCTTCGATGAGCACATGAATGTTTTAAAGTCAAAATAACGCTCGTTCCGCAACATTGGACATAATCAACTTTACGATGATTTTTACTTCGAAAGAGAAAACTAGAAATACTACTCTTCCTCTAAGTTAGATATCTTGGAAATTGAAATGCATAGTTTGGATTGATCGAGCAAGGAAAAATGAATATTTCTCCACCAACCACTGCACTGTTTTACGGGAAATGACAGCAAGGACATCATCAGTCAAGATTTAAAAGGTTTCATGTGGTTTACACTTCATTTCGCTCTATGCTTAGACTGGAGGACGTGAAAAGGCAGGCAACCAGCAAATGTCTCCAGAAAGTCTTTTGGCTGGTGATTGTTTTCGCCGCTCTAGGTAAGATGAAGATTGAAAGTTGGGGAAAATCGTGATTTTGGTTAGGGATTAAGGCTGTTTACTCAACTAGAATGGGTTACCTGTCAACGAAGAAGAGTATTTATCATTCGACAAAAATACATCTTCTTTCAGCAATATTAGTGAAGGCTTCAAACGTTTATCCTAAATATATAAATGCATAAAGCGCAATTTTGGAGAAAACCTCTCTCTATAGAGTGTTTGGAAGCAGAAGTTGCAGCTAGGACTAGATTTAGCTGTCAACTCTTCGAATGGCGCCTCAGATACATAAACCAAAACATCTCAAAATGTATCTTATCTTTTAGTTTAACACTTAAATACCTGTCATATAACTATTTGAAGAAATTCTATAGCAATAAGTAATAGAGTTTCAGTATAAGATCGTACGTTTACTTCCGGGTTGTAGCTAGGGAGTCAATAACGTTAATTTTGTTGATCTTTGGAGTCAAACAAGTGGTGAAATTGTTCATTTTCCAAGAACGACTTCTTGAAATATTATTTTTACATCTCTTAGTAGATGAATTGATACAGGCTTTGTTCAATTTTGCTATAAAATCAAGGTTGCATTTATAGCTCTAGCTATGCTGATCTTAATTGTTGGAATCGAAAGTGGTTCGCTTTTGTTCGCTATATCTGATCCATGGCAATGTCGGCTTCTAGATACGGTAAATTATGTTGTTTCGAACACTGAACTGCAAAGCCTTTGCTGTATCTATAATTTAAAAACATTTTGGAAACCAGCTTAAACTGACTTTGAAAAACTACAAAGAAAACGTTGAAATATAGAAAATGTAAAAAATGCAGTTTTTATGATTATTTTAGACAAGTAAATCACGGTAAAACACACATATATTTCTATTTCATTTCTCGTAGATTGTTCTATATCATTCATTGTAAACGTTTTTGAATGTGTTATATTTGTGCAGTTTACACTTTCAATGTACCACTTTTAGCTGCCATGACTCGTATTTCTTGTGACAAATTCTACACTTGTAATAATTATGAAAAACAGAAATATTATATTTTTATGAATAAATAAGTAAATAAGCGAAATAAGCTAAAACTGAAAAAAATATTCTAAGGATACGAATCGAAAAATGTATTCAAAAATATAGATGAATTCAAAAACATTTTGCTTATTGTAGCTGCTACGAAGATTTGTTTGAGTTAAAGGAATGGCTTTTTTTTTTACAAAAAGGTCATGTTTAAAGCATGTATGCACTTGAAAAGCATATCATAGATGAACACAGTTAATTGAATGAATATCTTTTGAATATTGAATATCAATATCGCTCAATTGCAATGTGTCTCATGATCAATCTAAATCCTTTTAATTAAATTGCTAAATGAACTGGCAAGAGACCTGTTTGTTTATCAAATTAATCAATCGACAGGCAGCTATGGTTGAAATTTGATAAAAAAATGTATTGTAATTGCATTATAATAAGTCGTTCTTTACTAAATGATGGGTTAATATTTGTTCGTATCAGTGTTATGTGAAAGCTTGGTTATATGTTATGTATTTGCATAGAAAAGAAGCCATTTATACAATTAGTATTAAAATAAATGTAATGATATACAATCATTGTCATTAACATTGCCCATGCACTTAAAATTAAAAAAAAAAAACACTACAACAAGTGTTACGTGATTCTTTGTTTATTAGTTTTCAGCAATTGAAATTTCAATGTTTTTAAAATGAGGACAGAGAATATGGACTAAGAATTATGAAATCTGTAAAAATGACCTTTACAGGTACAGAATCATGTTAATTAATTTTATTTGGAGCTAGAACCCTAAAAGGTATAGGCACAGGGACTATTAAAAAAGTAAGTAAGTAAAGTAAGTAAAAAAGGAGTCCCGCCCCGGGCTATGATGGTTGTTTTTTCTAGATAAGTTCATATGTTTTTCTTTTTGTATTTCTTCTGTTGTAATTTCTTTTTTTAATTTCCATAATTTCTTCCAGCCTGCGTCAAATGCCTAGAGGGGGGATCACAGTATTGCATTCCAATGAAAACATTATACAACGTTACCCTACATGGAGGAATTACTGCAGGAGATTACGTAAAGATTGGTACAGTTGAAAACCACACAAAATGTACAGAACACTGTTGTAAGGATAGTAAATGTGACCTTGCCTTAATGGCGGACAACATGTGTTACAACCTGCATTGTTACAGCTCCAAGTTGTGTGTATCAAACCCTGTGAAAAGATCGCGATTCCATGTTTCTGTCACGTATGTTAAGAAAGGTTCAAGTAAAGACTCACTGACAACGATACTGGATAGGGTCTCGCATGATGGCAAACAGGGAAAAGATAATTCTACAGCCAGCTTACAGAGTAATTCAACTTTCCAGAAAATGGATAATCAACCTCGCGAAAATGGGAATCAAAGCCATCTTATTGATAGCAAAAAGGCACAACAGATTCAAATTGCTGATATAGAGTCTAAGAGCAACAAACAACTGCTGGGCAAAAGCTTAACTTCTTCAGTCAACAAAACGACAACAAAGAGCTTGACTTCTCCAGTTATTAATGCATCTTCTTTACATGGCTCCCCTGGAGAAGAGGCTTTAATAAACAACAACAGCAGTCAATCAGCAACACCCTCTCATTTGTCTGACAATGAATTGTCTGGCTCTGGAAGTGAGCAAGACAAATTCGAGATGCTTAAAGACAATGCGGGGTCACACGCAGGCAGCAAAAATGGTGATTCCATGAAAGATGGAAAAACACCTACAAACATACAAAACAAAATGGTTGTGTACTGGAAAAATGATTCACAAATTGTGGTCAAAGAAGTTCTAAGTGATTCCAATATAACAAAGAACGCCTTAAAACCTTCTAGTATTTCCAAAGCAGTACGTCTTCCTGGAGAGGACAACGCCAATCAATCCTCATCTTTTACTACTACCCCAACTTTAGGTCCTGTGACCAATGGTGAGGGTACATCAAATAGTGCGGGGCTGGATAAAAATACATTGTCTAACACGTCAACGAACAGTACTAGTTTTTCTACAAATAAATCAGATTCAGATAGAACTAAAGTCAATTCTAGCATTGATACAACTGTATTCGAGCTACATAAATGGAAACTCGATAAAATCCTGTCAGTAAATGAGTCACATCACTCGATGCTGAATGAAGATTTGATAACTGATGCAAAGAACGTACAACACGATAATGAACTGCTTGACAAAAGCTTTTCACACCTGAACTCCTCCAGAATGAACATCACAGAAGATAGATCCGATTTCAAATATATGACAAATGGACATATCGTCCGAGGAAATTCTTTTCAAAGTAAGGAGAAAGGTACTCAATTTGATCTAAGTAACCCTTTAACTCCTGTAGGAACTAATGCAAATATGCAAACCAATTCTAGTAAGTTTTCAAAAAGTGCCACTATGCAAACAATTCAGCCAAATCCTCTTGAAGGTAATACCACTTCATTTGTGAGGTCGAACTCATCGTCAATTACCAAGTTAAACATCATGCAAAAACCGGACGAAAAGAAATGCTTTTCCAAAGGAGTTGTGCACAACAAGACGTTAACACATGGACTACATTCTGGAAGTTTCAGTGATTTCGGAATTGTTCACAATATGGACGAGTGTGTTAAATACTGTTGTACAGATGAAGCATGTAATTTGGCATTTATGCTCAACTTCACATGTTACACACTGCACTGCAAAAGTAAAGAATTCTGCGAGGTCAAATCAGCTCACCCATCTTCTCTACATCCCAGATTAAGCTTCGTTACTCGTATTACATTACCAAATATTGCGTCCGCAAGGGACCGAGATAAGAGCAAATTGCTTCCATCCGTTACGCCGCAAAAGCAAGTATCAAAACGTATCAAAGGATCAAGATGCAAACACGGCTCAATTCAAAATGATGTCACTCTAAAAAGTGGACAGAAATCTGGGAAGTTTAAGCTTCGTCCGAAAGCAAAGGATATGGATTCGTGTTTAGATTCTTGTTGTAAAGATACTTCCTGTAACTTAGCATTTCTTATTGATACATCTTGCTATTCTGTACGATGTAGAAGTCATGAGGATTGTGCAATCATCAAGAAGGACAAATCTTCCAAATCTCGTTCAAGTTTGTCAGTGGTAAGGACTAAGATTCTTCCTATGAATGACAGTAAGTACAGTATGATACTTTATATTATAAGCAAAATTCTGTCATTCACACTCAATAACACAAATATTATAACGTTTAATTTACATCTTAACCGAGCGACAAACAACAACAATTCAAAATGAATATATCATCTGTTTAAAGCCGCAGCCTGATAATATATGAGGACACAATTCTCTTCCAGCCAACAAATTGGACCCTAGTGTTCACTGTACTAAGCTGTAATTGCCATTACCAATTTTAACTGTAAAAGTAATTAAATTAGTTTAATTTGATATCCTATATTTGTTTACAGAGAGACAGCAGATTCCAAAACTAGGTAAGCTACTAGCTGAAAGTATCAGAATATATTTCAAACGGTAGCTCTAGTCTATCATACACTTTGCTGTAAATGATGCTAAAATGTTTTACACTAGAAGATGGCACTTGATAGTGATATGACTACAGTATCTAGAAACTATACCAGCAAAAACTTGCAGATCTACTGGGTTTGGTAAATTCCTCTCTATAGCATGCAGTTAATTCTATCAGCGATATTATTTGCCACACCTTATATTTATAAAGAGTATGGGTTTTGTTATGTCAGCTGCATCATGATGTGTCAGATGCAGCAAAACCTTTCGAAGTTGTGAAAATGCAACCATTATTGAATCCCAAATATGGATTGAATTTAAATTTTATTTTTCCGTACAGCAAAGAAATTCACGACAGTACTAAATATCACCAACGAAGTCTTTAGTGCACCTTTGGCTGACTTTGAATCGCTGGAGTTCCTAAACATGGGAGTGAAAGTACAAACCGCGGTACGTCGTCCTTGTTTCCATGATGATTTCATGAATTATGCTTTGTAACCAATATGTTATTTCCATTTTTTATATTGCTTACAAGGTTTTGACGATAACAAGTGCACTGATCAAGTTTTGCAATCAATGAACATTGTTACTTAATCCCGCTCTAAATGTCCAAAGTGACTCTATCAAAGCAAAGCTATTTTAAGATCCCTCAGGACATTGTTGACTGTCTTAATTTATATTCATACCCACTCTGTTCTAATATTTTCATTTTCTGTCTTGAAAATGACGCTTGATGCGTCGAAACGTCGAATCGCGCGAATATTAATATTTATTTGGAATTAACATTTGTTATTTTTCTTTAAAGATTTCAATGCTGTTTGCAAGCTATGAAGAATACAGAGAGGCAGAGGTGATCTCATTCCAGTGAGTAACCAAATATTGCATTCCAAGAACAAAATATAGATTGTTGAATATGATAAACAAGATGAATTTTATATAAGTTAAAACATCGAAAACTAAATGAATTTTTTGGAAACTCCAGAAGAATTCCAGTATCTACACGTTCATTGCATGGTCTTCAGGAATATACCATATGTATAACAGAATATTATTAAACGTCCCATAACCTCTCATAATAACCGCTTCCATCCCATATCTGCTAACTGGTGTTGTTTCTTCATCATCAGACCAAGCCCTTTAATTACCAAAGTCAGAATGACGTTTTCGGATGGAGCACCGGTCAAAAAGATGCTTATTTCTTTGGTCAAAACCATTAAAGCTGGTAAGATGGAATCTTCCATTGATGGCGTCGTACAAACATTCGAATTGAGCACTTTTGGATTTCAGTTTAATTCTCCTCAAGGTGAGTTGTGAACTAATTAAATTTGTCTCGATCTCCCTTGCCACCTGATCAGAATCAAATCTTTTCGTAAATGAGAGAGGAGAGAGCGTCAACCGAGGCCAGTAGAAGAGATTTGAAAAAAAGTAAGGAGAGTAAAGGGAAAACCGAACTTAGGAAGAGTCAGTGGATGGGAGAAGAATGGAAAGATGAGGATATCTGCAAATTAACAATACTGGCTGTTAAGGAACAATTCTTTTGTCTTTATTTGAAAGGTTTCAACTTGGTCTGTGATCCAGAGTTCAATTACGATGTTCATTGGAAGCTGACAATCTTTGATTATCAAAGTACCAGTACTTGTCCAAGACAAGCACAAGGTAATTACTCGGGCTTCCGTGTACGGGAAAGCCCGAGTCTAAAAATGCAAACGGCTCTTTTTTTTCGTCGTCTTGGTCCTCAAATTGGAGGGTCAGGTCCCAGGCGTTCCTAGCAACAATGACATCATGTCTCATTTGAAGCCCGAGTGATCGCCCAGACGGCGTCTAGTTTGTTTCAAAAATGTACATTATATTCACAACAAAAGTAACAGCTTTTGAAGTAACCGAGCAAAAAAGGTTTGATAGCACTATTCGATCACGGGTAGATCATCTTCTCTTCTTTATACTGAATTGAATTGGCTAGGGCCATATGTCAGATAGAACTTCTAAAAGAAAAATATTAATTGATGTAGTTAACTAGATATGTTATTCAGTGGCTGATCAAGAATTTTAGAAGGGGGGGGGGGGGGAGGGGGGTTCCACACATAGAAGACTAGAGGAGAGTAGCCACAGGTAGCCCAAGAGCAGAAAAAAGAGATTCCAGTGTATTGTCGTTACAAAGGGGGGTTCCATAGAACCGTTGGACCTCCCCCTGGACCCACCACTGTTATTTTGTTCTAAAAGAGCAAAAGCCCAAGTGTTTTAGGGTAGCTGTATCGACTTGGTATGAATTTATCTATACAATTTTCAGGTCAGGTTCGGCGAAGTTGCCATGGCAGTGAAAATCACAATGCAACATGGGGATCTCCAAGTTTTGTCGGTTGTCAAACATCGGCTTATAAATCCATGGAACAAAAGGTAACGAACTGTGTCGCTTTTTTATTTAACTTGTTTTTCTATTATTATTAGTTTAACCTTCAATATTTTTACGCGATGTAAACTTTTAAAACAACCAGCCAACCAACCAACCACTCAAACAGCCTCCAAGCCAAACAACCCACCGACCAAGCCAATACCAATCACTCAACAAACAAACCGACCAACCAAATGGACGGACGAACGAACGAACGAACGAACAAACAAACAAACGTACAAACAAATGCAATTTAGAAAATCAAGAAATAAATATTTTTCAAATAGCCATAATAATATTTGATTGATGATTCATGCAACTAACTGTTTTTCAGGCTAGGAGTTTTGCTGAAGGAGCAAAGAAGAAGATTCCTTTCAAGACCCTTCAAGACAAGCTTAAGACCACTCCAAGTGAAATACTGATTCAAATTCAAAAATTGACTTTTGAAGATACTTATCGAGCTATGCTGGACATGTCACACAAGCAAACGAATAAATCCCTCGGTCCCGCGAGGAAAGGGTCGTTAAGTGACAATAAACACCCTGTCAAGAATACCTCAAAACCTATAGTAGGCACGAAATCGCTCTTTTCAAATTCAACATTCAGTATTCCTTTACCAGATAGTAAGCAAGCTCCAAGAGTTACCTCAAAGTCAGCACCACCTTCCAAGTCCCTTTTTGCAAATGGTACTTTTAGCATTCCTTTACCAGATCATGAAGTCAAAGAACCGCCAAAACCAACCAATGTGAATGCAAATCAAACATTTAATACCCGAACATTTTCCAGGGGAAGTATTTCTAAACCAGCACTAAGTAATTCGGCTCCTAAAATCATGAGTCAAAACAGCAAACACTCGAACGTTGTCAAGCCACCCCAAGTGGCCATGAATCGTAACACATTACCTGGTAATGCAATAACAGTGCCAGGACAAACCAGGAACCAGATTCATTCCAGGCAGAGGGTCATGTCTGCTTTGAATCATCAGCCAAATATACAGCAAAGTAGCTTAAATGGTAATGCCAAACCTGCAATAGTCCCAGCTAGCGCTTCTCAGACTTCAATTACAGGTAGTTCTTATTATGGAAATGTAAGGCAGTCCAGCCAAGTACCAAAACAACCGCAGACTCCATACACAATATACCAACAAAACTTGAAGAGATTACAGGCTGCACAGGCAGTACAGGCTGCACAGGCTAAGCAGAGACAGTTACAGAAGCAACAACAGCAGCAACAGCAGCTGCTGCAGCAGCAGCGACAACAACAACCACAACAGCAGCAGCAGCAGCAGCAGCTTCAGCAACCTAAAAGTCTTTACCAGAATAGCCAGGTGGGTCAGATGTGGAAAAACAGTCAACCATATCAACAGCCATGGCAAAGTAATCCAAACTGGCAAGGAAATCAGTTCAGAAAAGGTGTTCAAACAGGTTATACCGGTTATGGTCGAGTCCCTGGCTATGGATATGCCGGTTTTCGAAGTCGACCTGAGAGCCCTCACCAAAAAGAACTTAGTCGGAAAAAGAGAGACTTAGAGCTACTGCGAGTTAAAAGACAGGGAGGAAATGTAGTATGGTATAACGGGTATAAAGAGAGCAGACCTACACAACGTAGACAGTTAAACTACAACCCTACACCTAATACTAACACTATTGACCTAAGAGAACCGTTGCTTACCAACGTGCAAATGGGATACGATGATCCAGCTGATAGCCCTGGAGATGGTCTTCCTTCATCTTCCAATGAAAACTACTTTCATGGTCCAACACCATATTACCAGACAGCGACATATCGACTAGGTGCAAACGGCTTTTCAACACAAAACCAGAACGGTGTTACAGGACCAAACGTTCAATCTCAGCCCGACTTCGAATCTTATCCATCCAATACAATATCTGATATAGGAAGCACAGATAAAGTTTTTCCATCACAGGCTCCTCCTGCAGGTTTGACTCCATTGATACCTAGTAAGGTATCTCAAGCACCATTTGGAAGTAGTACAAATAGCATTCAATACCTTGTACCAACAAGCAGCCCGCCTCTCTATCAGACTACAGCACAGCAAACACCGTTACACCAGCAAGCACCAAGTGCTCCAGTGACCGCTAAGTCTTCCACAACATTATCTGACAACTCACAATCAACCAACCCAAATACTAACTTACCTCCAACAAGTACAAGTACTCATAAAGCTGTATCTACTGCTAAAGCAACGGATTCCATTGTTGATGTTCTTAAGAAAAAGCTTCTTGATATGACACAGTCCCATCAAACTACTACAACAAAACCAGTGTTAGAAGATTTCAAACAAGAAAAGAACAGAGCGCCTATGTTTGGAGGTGATATTGCAGCTGCTGTGAATACATTACGGTATTTATCGCTGTACAAGAAGTATACTAACCCACCAGAGACCATTGACACGCTGAAGGTAAGAAACTTGGGTAATTTATAATGTTGTTATCTTGTATTGCAATCATTTCAATTAAGCATTTCAATCGATCCTGAATTTTCTTTAAAATGAAAAAATGTTTTATTTGTGATGACAAACGTTCATTTTTGCAAAAACCAGAAACTCGTATTCTCCTCGTTCAATGATATACCTCACATAAAACTATTGTGCATGAGGTCCCTGGGTCTCAAAGACCGGCCAGGCCACGTAAACGCTGAAATATCATCGTAAACTGTCAAACTATCGATCCGTGTCCTTAGGCTAACCACTAGGCCATGCACGCATTGGCTTATCCATGTACGACAGCGACGATTGTGATAGAATTTACATATAGGACATAGAGATCAATATTTATTTAATATCCATTTACTTACAGAAGTTTAAAACGTATTTTTGTTTTCATTTGATTAACAGCAATTTCTTCAAGTTGGAAGCCACATTCTCGATAAAAGAAACAAACACGAGTGGAAATATCTAACAAAGGTTTGTTGATTTACCTTTTCGTTTGGTTGGTTGGCTGGTTAGTTGTATGGTAGATTAGTTAGTTAGTTTGTTGGTTGTTAGATACCCATTGTTTGGTTGGTTG
>JAUPMH010188415.1:0-12046 GCA_032270665.1 Metridium farcimen
TCAAAACCTTCCAAACATGCCTATTTCAGGTGGTTCTTTCATATGACAGTGCTAAAATATTAAAATATCTGTTTACTCGAAAAATCATTTTACGGTACATATTATGGTATTTATGAAAGTGGTCATATCTCACATAAATAATTCCTGTTTCTCTGACAAATAATTATCGTGGAAAAAGACAAAACCAATTTATATGCATATTGGGAGTATAAATTAAATAGAAAAAGACACTAAACCCATGATCTATGATGGTATAATATACAGCAACACCGAAGCAATACGCCTACGCGTTTTCAAATAGATATCAGAATGGCCAACATTATGCACAATTAAAATGCATTTTTAATAAAAAGTGAAAGTCATCTTGTCAACTTGGCTGTCACATTAAAAAAGGAGATAAAGAAGAAATGAAGAAAAAAAAGCCACACTTTATGAGAGCCAGTTTTCTTCAGGCTTTATTTCAATGATTTGTATTCGACTCCAGTGTCGTGCCATATAGTCTTAAAGTTTATACCCGGAGAAACGTAGCGATAACAACGATAACGCGTGTAACGCTTTTTTCATTGTTGGTCAGTAATTAGACGATTAGCAAGAAATACTAGTATTTCTTTGTATAGCTTAAGCTGTTGTTTTGCTTGTTGAAACTACGTTGGGGAAAGCAATCATACAATGATGTCGGTGTCCGACGAAAGCTAAAGATTTGAATATAAAAAAACAGTAGTATATGGCCTTAAATCTACTCTTACAATCACACAATGTTTTATACAATAAAGAAAACGGTTGAGCTAGTCAGTACTCAATACTATCGGAATATTTTCGTCTGCTATATAGTGCCCGCATACACAAAGGTTGCTTGAATCAATTCTTACTTATTCCTTTATCGAGTACGTGCAACCAAAGATGGAACAAAGAAATTACAGTTTCAAATTGATCCACGCGGGGTGGTGAAAAGAAAAACCCGCTGCCTCAGCCTACATGATTCGTTAAAAGTGCAAATTCCCATCCGTGTATAAAATCAACTTGAATGACTTTTGAATTGAAGATTTCACTATCGCGATCTGCATGGAAATCCTTCAAACGTGGAAAAGAACCTATCAGGGTACATGTTACTATATACTTCATATATTAGCCGTCTTACTAAGTAACTCAATTCTTACTAAGCGTTTTCTCAACTAGGCTCTAGGATCGTTACTCGCGGGAAATAGTTTTTCTCGATATTCCACACTAGCTGATCTGTGAAATTACGAAAAAAGCGGCCATGACTCGTCATGACCGATCCTCTCTCTCATCACCCTGATTATTGGGAAAACACGTGGATGAAACCTCTTGAAATTTCTGTCAATAAAACACTGAAACACCAATTTTAATGATCTGTATTCCAAAACCGTCTAGCTTATTTGAAAGGTCTAGCTTATTTGAAAGGTATATGAAGAAAAGTCTTAACCAACTTCCTACTGACATAGCGGGAGAACACTAGATCCGGGCCACGGGAGGATGGAGAAACTTAACGTACACGTATCGATATAGACTGTGAGAGATAAGAGAAATAACTGTGAAACCAGGGAGAAGTGATAAAACACTATGAAGAATAGGAAGGGAAGAGAATATTCAAATGTGTGTTCCTGTTCTCTTTCACAATATGTTCAGTTTTGTTGTTCCGACATTCACTGAGATGTTAACTATATATAATAAATAATAAAAATGTCTGGTTTTCTGTTGGTTTCAAAATCACTTTACTCACGCTACTTTTAAAATCACAAAAAAAATCAAGCCTTTCCTTATCTTGTCGCTTACTCCAACTAGTAAAATTTGAATTTTTGGTGCCACGTTTTCATTACGCCCACACATCCCAGTTGACATCGCGTTAGTAGGGCATTGTATTAGCATGCGGGATGACGTCAGGCGCTTTGCGTCCCGCTCAGACCAAGAAATTGTTACTCAGAGTAACTGTGGACGTACGTTCTAGCGAGAAACGAGAGACAAAAATTCAACCCCGATGTATCACGTGCTGATCATGAATATGTAATTTCTAACTGAAAATGGTAAGGTTTTCTCGGGCAACAGCACGTACAACCGCAGTCCCCGTCTTCCCACCCGTCTTCGTTAACCTGCATCGTTCGGGGGAAAGTAAAATTAGGATGTAACCAAACCAGAATAAAACAATCTTCATTGACTGGCTCATACTAAAAAATATTATAAACCACAATCTTTCATGACTGTAAACTGTGTTAATATCGATTTGAAAGTAAACATATACATTGTAAAGCGAAATGAACGAAAGTGCACTTTATAACTTAATTTCTATTATAAGTCATAATCTTCTATTACCCCGTTCAGTAGTTAAAGTAGTTTAACTAAACATGTTTAGAAAATTATTTACAAACATTATTCACCGTCTTTGTTGAAATAATACATATAAACTATCCTTCATATTGTACTGAAAAGATTTAGAAATAAAATAATTATATTGAAGCTTTCTAGTCTCTTAAACATTTTGTTTAATAAAAACTCAGTTTAACTAAACAGGTTTTGGTGTGAATTGGGTATATGTTTACCTTCCATTCTTGTAGAAATTCCTCTGCTTGTTCCAAGGTGGCATTTTTATTTCTTCTAAATTCGTCCTTGACGTATTGATCACCCAGGGCCTTCAGTGTGATAGGCATTTTGCGATGTAGGTTTAAAATACGTCGGTAAAGAGTCTTAACAACGAAAACGTGAGAAGCCATGCTCATGATCCTGATAAAGGGCAAAACCTGTAATTTATTGAATGTAATGAGATATCATATTGCATAAAACTGATTGATTGCTTATAATAATAACTTGAATGTTATAAAAAGGTGAATTCTGTACATAATTACGATATCAATGTTTGATGGGTATTTTCGGGGTTGACTATTCTTTGTATGGTGATAGCTGGGGGCTATTGCCTGAAAGGTTCAAACTGTGCAATTTCAGTTCAAACTGTAGCAACAATGCCAAATAAAAATGACCCTTAAATTTACTTAAATGACTTTTAAGCCAGAAACCTATAAGGGTTAATATTTTTAACCCTAAAAGAAGTGCCTTTCCCCTTGCTACTAAGACAAAGTAAGTCCCCCCTCCCATAGTAAATATGTCAAAAAAAATTTAAATAGTTAAAATATTTATCAAACTATAAAAATAAGTGGTTAAAACTTCTAAAATCTTATATATTATAAAAATATTATTCAAAAAATGGCAAAATTCTATTGTTTTGAAGCATGATTGCATTAAATGTGACACCTTTAAATTCAACATTTGAATCAAATGTATTTAATTATAAATATTTTCTAATATAGGAAATTATTTATGGCGCATAGAAGAATTGAATGTTTGAAGATACAATTGAATGCTTGAGGTGAAGGAATGCATGTCTGAACCGAATGATTGAATGTTTGAATCGTAGAATTGAATGTTTAAATATACATTTGAATGTTTGAACCAATGGATTTAATCTAAGAACTGCATGTTTGAATTTTGGCTCAAAATACGTGCCATAATCATAAGATTCAGCCCATGTGAGATGCAACGTTTGAACCAGGCTTAACATTCTCCACCAAAAAAGACATTCATACTAAAAGAAATATCATGTGACACCAGATAAGTTAATTCACTCTACTGTGACTAGCTGATCGCTTTTTTATCAGGATAAATAAAGATATTATTGAATTCTCGATACTAACATAAATTGCAAACTTTGATAATTCATAATTCCTATGCCATGTTTGCTTTTAGTCATTATACAGTTAAAATTGGAATTGAAATAGCAGGTATTAGAGTTGCAGAGCCCACTCTTCAGCAGTTTCACTGTGAGAATGCATGGAAACGAGACACTTGAGTCGATACATTGTTGAAAGCTAAGAGCTTCCACCGTAATCTTTCATAAATCGGCTTAAATGTGAAGTTATATTTGTATGTTCGCTTATTGTAATTAAACAGAAATGATGATGGCAAGACACTGATAAAACAAAACAAATGATAAAAGTATCATGTGTTTGTAGTGTTAATTAATCTCTACTTTACAGGGACAATGTTAATGACATTGACTGTGTGTAAATTATGATATGAAGATGATAGTTGTGGTAATCTAGGCAATTTAAACAATAGCATTGAAAATTATATTACTTATAAAAAGACCTGAGATGTATATTAATAATAGATTATCTAATATACACTAACTAAGCTATAATTCTTGAAAATTCACTTATACAGGGTGAAAAAAGATTTAAAACTAACAGACAACAAACAAAAACAAAAAAGTAAACATGCAATAATAAAAATAAAGCAAACACAATAATGCATTAAATATGTAATATATCTTTTATATATTTATACATTTTTATGTATAGTAATGTTATGCAATTTGGAAACCTTTTTGAAAAATAAACTAAAGAGGTTATATAATAAATCATAATTTACAACAATGCATGTTTAATCAACTCAATTTGGTGTGTTTTAAATACTTTTGGTTGGTCAAAATTAGTATTACATAAAAAGACATTGGAATTTTTAAACAGTTACAGGTTTTTGTATATGATATGATGTAAATCATCGTGTATGTGGTACACCACATTCTTAATTGAATAACAAAATAATTTAGAAGCAATTTAGAAGGCGGCAGTTTCCTTATTGTGTGACATGCAAGACTAAATATGTGATTGTCTCAATCCACGATATCTACTCATGCAATTATTGAATTATTCCATAGAATTGTAAGTAAAACATGCAAGCCGACCTCACATTGTATTCATGTTGATTGTAGTTAGCTTATGTAATAATAAACGTATAATAAACCACTATACCTTCGTTAAACCGCTAGATTTTTCACGTTTCTTTGTCTCTTAAAACATCACGAATCACATGTTTCATTCATAAGGCTCTAAATAAAACAATCGAACACTTCCTAAAGGCGAAACAAGCGAGAAAAGACGAAGATTTTCTTCAAAACCACGCGAATAGTACCCGAAATGAGGTAACAGGCAGGCGTTCCTAACGTGTGGTTTCCAGACCCCTAAGGTGTGGTTGTTTATGTTGTGATGAGATGCAGTAAGCCATAGTGCCAGTCAAATGTGCCAGAAATGAGGTGTTCAACCAAGAATATATCTGAATATATTTAGTCAACTAATAATGTAATATGGCCAGGTGAAGACCTTTGTGGGTTGCCAGTTTGGTCTGCTTTCTGTGCAGAAATGTTCGTAAAATCGCAGTTTGGACATTTAAAAGAAGATGTAATCTAAGGCGAGAGCTTGGTCGAGAAAAATGGCGAATCATTCCGTACCGACGTCGAACGCTGGCGGCGTTTGGAACCGTTTGTCGAAAGACGAGTTTCACCAGCTACAGGAGTACACAAAATGTAAGCTGATTTTTAATTCTAGTAACCGTTTCTTTATCAGTGAACCGTTTACGGGTTAATATAGAGTTTAAAATATAGTAAAAAGTTGGAGGTTTTACTTGTCAATGTGCCCTTCCTGTAGCTTCCCAAATAGGATTTACAGTTGAAAGCAATAATGGAAAATGTGCCTCTAGTAGATACTTAATAATCAGCTAGCCTGAATCTTTTATCGACAGTTGATAGATTACAACTGTTCTATTTTTACGGACCAGGAAAAAACATTTCTAAACAGGTATGCAGAGCGGAAAGGTCGCTTTTGTTATAAACGAAACGAGGAAAGTGCTTGGGAATTATTTGTTCGTACACGAAGTGAATATCAATTGAAACAACTCCTTGCCATTTTGAAATGATGTCTGTTGTAATGTCAGCGAAAACGTGCCGAAGTCAAACTAAAATAATTTGCCATTGGACGATAAGCACGCGGAAGAATCAACGAATAACAGGAGAAAGGATATCAAGGAAGAAAAAAGCGAACGGCGCGTGACTTGGCGGTTATAACAGATCAACTCTCTCCTGCTTCGACTGAAATAGTAATTTTACATGTATAAACAATTCTTCTTATAATTGAGGACGTGCGGCAAATAAATAACAATCGCTAGAGCTTTAAGTTTAATGTTAAAGTCGATAAGACGAATGTATTTTACTACTAGTCCAAAATGACTATAATGTACGTATATATACTTGTAGTGTAGTCAATTCACGAAAAGTCACTTCGATTTTCTACACCAAGACGGCGCCAGCATTTTAGGTATTTGCTATTTACTTTCTATTTGAAGGCAGAAGTCAGTCGTGGCCCTAAGTAGGAGTTCCTTGGTTTTTCATATCTCTACATCACCGCAATAGCTTAAATTGTGTTCAAATTGTTGGCAGCTCAGCAAGAGCCAAACTGCTTGCACGCTTGTCTTTATTTTCCCAATTCCAAAGGCACAACCAGTGTCTTAAAAAACCAGCGCTTCTTATTAATTGCTGACTAGTACATCATTAGTGAGGTTTTTCGTACCTTTATTTTAAATATTCAGGTTTGTGCGGCATTCTCGGCTGGAGAGTAAAGAAATTGACAAATGTAAAGCCGATTTATGGTATTAAAGAACCGACACAATCTTGTAGTTGCACTTGATGTTTGCTCATTTTAAATCGAGATGGGATTTTTAACCGCTTTTTAAACACTAAGCGAAGCGTAGAAAACTCCTAGTGTATCTATAATTATTCGAGAAATATGTTTCCGTCCTTGAGTGAACACAGTCAAAATATATAGTCGTGTGTGTATAAGAAATCGAGGATTGTCTATGTACCATGTATATTCCATAGGGTGCCATACATGGGTTGAAATACAAATGAATACGCCTAAATACTAAGTCATAAAATATTTATCATTTTCAGCAGATAAACAGTACATCTCGTGTAAACTAAAATATTCCCGCTTTGAATATGTTTCATTTCTTTGTTGTATTCTGATGAATGATTAATTTTCTTTTAAATAACTAAAACCCAAATGGTTTTTGGACATTTTTTAAACATTAGTAAAAAGGTAGTATTTTGCTTTTGAATTTTTCACCCCTGTAGCCAGTTTGCCTGGGTATTGTAATATTATGTATATATTTAAATGGCTTAATTGTTGATTGAAAGTTTTTCAGTTAATTCTTAAGATAAGGGCTTATTATTAGGCTTTTGATTAGAACATGGTTACTTCCTCGCACAGTTTTTGACAAAATACCATGACAACAAAGTGCAAAATTGGCAAGGATCCTTGTTAAAACAACATCAAGGGATCATTCTACACTTCTTCTAAAAAGCAAAGTATGAATATTCAAGAGCAATGTGATTATATATCCTGATTTGCAAGGTGTTTTCAATGGTAAAATATCTGAGCTTGATAGGAATTGAATTACAACTTTACAGAGACCATTAGACGTTATACATGTGGTAGACTATAGTGTAACGATAATAAAAATTTAAAATGTCTTTACTTAATTAAATGCAAATTAGAAACAATCTAGCAGATCTAAATGAGCTAATGGTGTTTTTTCTCATTCAATTATATTTAATTTAGAGAAAAATTTTAGTATTTTGAAATCTTTAATGTCTATAGCACAAGTTTATAGATTTCAATTTTTTATGAATTCACTGTTTTTTGTTTAG
This sequence comes from Metridium farcimen, assembly GCA_032270665.1. NCBI lineage: Eukaryota > Metazoa > Cnidaria > Anthozoa > Actiniaria > Metridiidae > Metridium > Metridium farcimen. The sequence continues at coordinate 7,550 of JAUPMH010188415.1, forward strand.
AATTTTTAATACATTCAATGTGCTTTTTATAGTAAATATTCAAGTAATCCTGAATCCTTTCTCAACGAAAATTTTTTGCTTTGTGAATAATGAGATTTTATTTAAACAACAGGTAGAAATTGAGGATTGTATAAAGCAATTTCAAAAAAGACATTTCAAATTGGTTTCTGATAAAAACAAGTCATTATGATATCAAAAAACATTTTATCATCTGTGTACAATGTGGTTAGTACAAAATGATTATTGGCCAAGGAAAAGTCAGGATAATGATAAGAAATTTAATCTTTCTTTAGTCAATTGCAACCTTGTTAATACATGGTCTTAGATTCAATCTGGAATTCATCTTTTTGAGGTAATAACTTATATAATATAATAATATTAAATATTAAATAGCTATATAATTTGCATTTATTAAGAAATCTAGAAACAAATAAGATCTTGTGAATGTATAGATATTGTTTAATGCTGGTCTTTTTCTTTAAAAGCCAATTCAAATTGAAAAAAATAATGGAAAGTTAAAATGAGTATCATGAAATACAAATACAATATCACTGAATCATCAAGCCGACATGACTTCTTTGCCAACTAGGAATATACAGAAATAGTTCCAGTTCAATATTATATAAACAGTTGCATGTATGATTTACATATTTTTGTTATTTTTTGTTATTTCAAACAAATGCTATTGTGTATCATTCTTCCGTTTAATTACCACTGTGGACCATATACAACAATATGAACAATATGACCTCTCTCCAAGGAAATAGGAGAGCCCCCAACAGAGTCTGGCCTAATGTATCCCCTAGGTTTAAATGTCAATTAAATAAAAATACAATGCTTAAGGCCAGTTTTTGGAACATTTTAAAACCCTTTTTATCACCATGGAATATGCATGTATTTAGTATTTTATTAATGCCCTGTGGGATATGTTCTACAATACTTATAAAGTAGAAAATAAAAATATGTAAATAAGAGGAGAAAAGGTTTTTTCTTTCTTTCTTTGATAGTCAATTCTACAGCTACAAATTTGTATTTCATAATTTCCATAAATATTAAAGCTTTGTAAATAAAAACAGAGCAAAAATATATAATTTACTTTGTAATTCATTTTAATAGTGATTTTCAAATCCAGACCTATTTTTAAAAGGATAATTCATCATTTTCTTTTAAGAATTCACTGCCCTTGGTTGATAAATCACCAAACCTTTAAAGGCTATTTCATTTTAATACCACTATGTATTTACATTGCTTTCATCAATCCCAAGAGTAAATTATTCAAAAGTAAGGCTGAATTTTAATGTGAGCATTTTCATGTAAATGTTAATTTTTCATGAATAAACAACAAATCAAAATAGGAAACATACAAAGATAAAGGAGAACTTGTTGTAATATCCAAATGAAGAAATACTTATTTGAGAGAATTTAAAAAGATGAGCAAGTAATTAAAGAAAGGCAAGATGTGATAATAATATTAGTGGTTTACATATATGTATGACGTCTACTATTATTGTATTACCATATATGGTAGACGCTCTTTATCTACTGAGATACGCATACTAGCTAACACTATTCAATGAGTAAACACCTAGCACTCAAGTCATTAATTCTGTAAGCTTTTAGTATTGTTAGCCAGGGAATGCTAAATATATGTGGATTAGTATATAATTATATATATGTATTTATATACATGTATGCATTTTAAAAATATATTTTTTTATCTACTGGACTTGAATGCAAAAGGAAGATGTTTAGGTGTTATATATACATATTCAGTAGTTTGTTTCTACCCTAGCTTTTATAACTATGAACATGGAATTATTGATCAAACTCTAGCAAACAATTGTTCTTGACCTGCTAGCCTCATTTACATTGCACCTCAACAGTGCTTTCAAATGTATGAGAAGCTAGTCAGTCAGGAACAATAGTTACTGAAAATATATTAAATTACTTTTCAGTAGATTTTCAATTCAAACAGGTGAATAAATAACTAAGTTTTGTTGGCCCAAACACTGAAGTTGGTAGGCATACATTTGCATGTCATGTCTTGTCTGGATGTTGGTAACTTGACGGAAATATTTCCCAGTGATGAACTTAATTTACTGTAAATGAAAGCCGCAATATAAAATATTTAATACATGCCTTTGCAAAATAAGGTTGATAATGATTATGATAATAATGGACAAGAGGCAACAAGTTGTGATGCCACAATATTATCATTCACAACAGGAATAATCCTGTGTGTTTTGATACAAAATCTTGTGGACAGGTTAGGTTTGATCATGAATCCAATATACCAGTTTACATGACGCAAGTTGATTTCAACATTTTTAACTCGTGGATCAAAGATCCTCGAGTTATTGGGGTGGGGCTTTTGAACTGTTTTTGAAGTGTCACTCACTCGCTCACTCACTCGCTCACTCACTAGACCGTCAGTGTAAACTTTTGAGCCCCAAGATTTTGGTCAGCGTACCGCTGTATATGCATTACATCATCTTTCAAACAACCACTCTCCCAATTGGGTTTCCTGTGTACTGATGTAATCAAAACCACCCCTCCCTCACTTTGGGCTCCCTGTGTAAATACGTCACGACCTACCCCACCCCACTTGTAACTTTAATACCCCACCATAGGGGTCATGTTCTAACCTCACAAAGCTATTCACACCATGTAGTCTATATGTAAATTCAAGATTTATACCCCAAATAATTAGTCTGACTTCTCATGTGGGACACTTCACTATATAATCGCACATAAAAGTTATCACCAACGAGTGCATACTTATTATTAATAACGTAAAAAATGTTGTATCTTTTCTAATTTTAAGTTTGTAAGCAAAATTATTTATATGCGAGAGGTCACTAAATCAGATATTCCTTCGCGCATGCTCAGAATGATTGATGAGTCTAACAATTCAAGAAAAGACACGTAAAAATAACAAAAACAAACATACTGCATTGTAAATAATTTTTTATGAATTTGTTTACGTTGAATTTTAAAACGTGCATCCCGACACAGCTTAATCAAAGGCCCCCAATGGCCAACTCGTGGATCATTGTTAGCAAATTTTGAAAGCTCTTAGTGTTTAGACCACTTTTAATGTTGACTTGGTAGGCTATATTTAAAAAAATTCACAATTTCATATGAAAATAATGAACGTTAGCATATTGAAAAGACATGGCATTGATTTCAAACAAATAAAACTTTGTTTATAATAGATTTGAAATTGATGTAATTCTTGAGATTATATAATAAACGTAAGAAATTCCAATAACAATAGACGTACCAAATTGGACAACATTGTAGTTAGCATTGATATGTACGTGTATCTAAACTATATAAAAGTATGTTTTGAAATATTGATGTAAACAATACAAGCACAATATCTACAATAAACGTATTTCATCTTTTCCCGTAAAAACCGAAATAAAGACCAGTATTTCTATAATGTCTTCAGCAAACTTATACAAAGCCAATGTTGCTGATTTGGAACAGTAAAACGATTTAGAAGTACAAGAAATCGGAACAGATTCAACCTATTAAACCTTCACATCGAAGCACCGTCAGACTGAAGGAGAGTATTTGTTTGTGGACGTGGAAAATGTTTGTCAGTAAACGAAATAAACCACTAATACTCGCATGTATTTATCTGTCCATATTTATTTGATAGCTACACGATCCTACGATGAATACACCCTAATTAACTGTTGTTTTGATCTCCTTTTCTATCGTAAATATAAATCCTTCAACGAGCTAACTGCCATCTTGTTTATTGTTTATGAGCCCGCAATATTATATTAGGAAAACCGCAGACATGTGATCAACACAGGAAACCCAGTTTCTGTTCAGTTTACCATTACTACAAATAGTCATTTGGAAGCAAGCAAATTGCGCAGAAAAGTTGCGCGTGAACGATGCCGTCTTAGCGTCGTCTGATCATGAAGCATTTTGAATACGATGCAGTGTTTTTCCTGTTAAATAGGGTTTTATGATTCGACAATCGTATTGAGCATGCACAAATTCATGTCCCATATGAAAAGTTTTTGCAAAATTAAGATATATACAGCAGAATTTAGAAATTGAATAAGTGCTGCATTCATAAAAAGGCCCTTTTGAGCCTATGCGAGTGCATTCAGGAATAGTGACCTGTATATAATCTATGCGACACTACGTATGGTGTAGGACCATCAAATAGGAAATAGCTACACCTTATTAGGGTAGGGTAAGGTAGAGTAGGGTAGGGTAGGGTAGGTCTAATAATAGGTGACGTCATTATACATTCGGCCCAAGTAGGGGAGGGATGGTATTAACACAGGAAACCCAATTGGGAGAGTGATTGTTTGAAAGATGATGTAATGCATATTCCGAGGTACGCTGACCAAAATCTTGGGGCTCAAAAGTTACGACTGACGATCTAGTGAGTGAGTGAGCGAGTGAGTGACACTTCCGGTTCAAAAGCCCCATCCCAATAACTCGAGGATTTGCAATCCACGAGTTAAA
>JAUPMH010188525.1:5989-21762 GCA_032270665.1 Metridium farcimen
TTAAACACATTCAATACATTTGATAACAAAGTCGGAATAAAACCATCTATATATAAGGATGAAGGCCTTTCCAATGGATAAGATTTAAACACATTCAATACATTTGACAACTAAGTGTGAATAAAACCATCTACATATAAGGATGAAGGCCTTTCCAATGGATAAAATTTAAACATATTCTAAACACATGCAACTATTTTGTTGTACAAACTTTAACATACCCTGGTTACCAGAGGCTTGACTAACCTGCCGTAGCAGGGAGAGAGTTAGTCAGTCCTAGCTATAATCCTCTAGAAAAGGCTAATTACAAAAAGCGCCATGAAAACTGAATAAATTCGAAAATGATAAAAGTCTTATCTCAGCGAGTTCGAAATGTTCAGTTTATGGCTTTGGTTTTCTCGTCTTGTAGAGAAAGAAAAAGAATGTAAGCATCCAAGAAAAAGAATCTTCAATTCTTACAAAATGATTATAACCAGGAAAAAGTTTGTACCGGAAAATCTACCTTTTTGGCAACAGTGAAAACTTTATCATTATAATTAACCAGCACAGTTCTCTTTTAGTTTTGAATTATAAAAAAAAAAACATCTAACCAACCAACGAACCAAACAACGTACCAACCCATCAACGAATCCAACAACAACAACAAACAAACAAACAAACAAACAAACAAACAAACAAACAAAAAAACAAAAAAACAAAAAAAACTCCCTTTGTCCAAGTGGAAGGGTTGATTGGCGTACCTTTTAGGGTTAAAAAAAATATTTCCTCTGCGTACTTTTTAGGGTCCTTTTAGGATTCTGGCTCAAAAATCAGTCACGTAACATGATTCCGTAACATGGTTCCGTGCCTGCGTCTCCTCTATTAAGGGGTGGACCATTAGAAGTTGGGGGAGGGGGGGTGGCAAGATTTTTTTTTCCGACCAGAGAGGTCTTGCACGCTTTTTTTTTTTAACAGAATTTTGTTCTCTGAAATCCAAAGCGAAAACAACTGTTTGTGTTTTGGCTAAACATTCCAAAAGTCCGTTTTTCCGTTTTATTTATTAGTCTTAGTTACTTCGCGACTTTTCAGAGGTTGAAATCTAATTTCGAAAGTCTTGAAATAGGCGTAGAATTTGTAGAAGTTGGTATAACACCATGCTATGGTAAACATCGTTATTCATCCATCTTTTCTAAGTGCATGCGTGATTTTTATACTGACGCTAGACTTGCTACAAGTCGACTACTCTTTAGGGAAACTATTTAGGGATACTATTTATTTCGGCGAAGCCTGCCGAGCGACGGAGTCGCGAGTAGTCGACTTGTCTCGCCTGCAGGGAATCGAATTTAATTTGCATAAAAGTGGCGCGAAAATTTTGATTACGTCATCGATAAGGTGTGACTTTGACATGAGGTCTTGTCGATTTCTAATTTCACGCGAAAATGGAGAGATTCAAAATGAAAAAAAAACCCCGGACTTTGAGAAAGTCTAACTGACGCAGCTGATTATAGAAAATCACGCGCAGTGATTGGTTCGAGAACTAGCCTGCGTTGCCGGCTGTCAGCGGGGTTGCAAAGAAGAGAAAAGGAAAGATAACTTTGAACTAATATTCGAAATAAATAAATAGCTGGTTATCAGTCTACCTTTTGGAGTATAATCACTTTTGTATTTATACTAAAACAATTATTCTCGTATTATAATTATAATAATGATATTAATGTAAACGATATTGATGATAAAATAAATCAATCAATCAAATAAATAAATAAATAACGTCCCAATGTATTTAGCATGCAGACAAGTGCCCTAATAATTGGGGAGACTCAGACTTACAAATATTTCAACACAAAACTCAGAGTCTGCACACATGTTCATTATGTGCGATGATACTGAATCTGATGAAATTTGACTAGTAGTGAAAATTTACTAATAATATAAAATGATATTATATAATTATAACAATAATGATAACAGAGTTTTATTTGCGCCACTAGAAAGGAAGCATCACTATGACCTTTAAAACTATAAAGAATATTCATCGTGGACTGAGATGAATATAGTATGTTGTTCATTAATTGTCTCATGAATGTCGAAGGTTTGGTGCACGTTTCGACTGCTAGTCTTCATTAGGCGATGAACTGACCTGATCGTATTGAAACTGACAGTTAACAAATTGATGAAAATGACATACAATTACACATGGTTTACAACCCGGTAAATACAGACATTCAATTGAAATTGGATATTGAATTATATAAGTCGTTTATAAAATATCACAAAACATTTGTAACAACTGACGAAAATGTTTTAGCAGCTCTTAGAACTGAAAAGCTTAACAGTGCGGTGGTAAATTAAGAGAAAATAAAAATCATTTTTTTGCTATTTTGTCTCTTAGGGTTGACACGCGACATTGCCTGCGATAGCCGGTTCATAAAACTTTTACTTCATAAAACTTTCACCACTTTCAACACTCCAAATGTAAAAGTCATGCGGAATCTTAATATTACCTAAGAAAATCTCGCAGCGCGCGGCTAGAGTATATTTCAATTTTGTTTTCATTTCTGTGCTAACTAAATCGCGAAGTCGTGAGAAACAATTACTGCTTTCTTGCTAACGCACGGACAAAACTAGTAAGACTGATTTCAGTTTCGTTTTCACGACATTCCGAAAAATTCTAGCGAAAAAACAGCTTGCCAGCAAGAAATAACTGCTTCCAGATGTTGCTAATGTCCTAGACGAAACTCCTATATATACTCCCCAAATCGCAAAAAATACAATATCGCATAATTGTTTGCGTAAAATCTTGAAAATGATTTAGCAAATTAAGAACATTGCTAGATAAAGTCATAGAGTACATTTTAAATACTTTTTTTTCTTTTGTCAGTCCACGAAATTGCCGAGAAAATAGCACAATTTGCAAAATCGCAAAAATAAAATATCGCAAAATTGATATGAACTGCACGAATTTAGATCAGGCGAATTTGAATTAGGAATATTGATTACTTATGTTGCTAATTCTTTAGTTATTAATTTTAAAGCTTTTGTGTCTTTGTTGCGGAGAAAATAGCACGGAATATTGCTTGTGTGACTGATTGTATGAGGTCACGCGGAAATCAGGCTTGTAAATAATAGTGCTGCTTTCAGATGTCGCTAATGCACTAGACAACGTAATTGAGAGAATCTTATGATGGTAAGAAGTTAATTGTTCAAGTCTGTACTGTTTTGTGTGTGGTTAGTTTAACTTTAAAGGCTATTTAATTCTTAATTGACTTACCAATGTTGGTTTACACAAAGGAAGTGCTACTCACTTTAAGCAGGCACTTTTAGCTTCGAGTTTTGCGACGTGAAGAAAATAATTCAATCTTTTAAATTGACAAAGAAGAAAATCTACATTGAAAACCTCTTCACATCAGAGAAATAAGATTTCTAGTTTTCTTGCATGGCAGTTAATTGAAGGATATGTCTAATTTACCAAGGTAGGTTGCCACTAATATGTACAAGTTTTAACCGCAAATATCAACACAAATTAAAATCATCCACGATTTGAATGAGAACGAAGCACTACCTTTTTCTGTTGTCGTCGTTTGATTCGGTCTTCCTGAAGGGCTTGAAACAAAGTCAGTAAGCAGCGTTAGATAACAAATCTAACCCATTCATATAACATATTAAACTGGAAGCATACTGTAACTATTAAGTTTTTCTGTGAAAGGTATTTCGAGAAATGAAAGAAACTGACCTGAGATATATTATTCAAACTTCCGCTTGTATTTTAACAATATTAAGAAGAAATGAAAGCTGAAAGCATTTTTAATAAAAGTTAAGCAGTTTGTTTTGATCTAATATTCTATAGTATTACCGGCCAAACATATCAAAGTTAACAAAGAGTTGTGTCTTTTTTTCTTCTATAGTTAAGCTACATGCAGGTCTTGAAAACTCGGCAATCAACATTGCATTCAAAGGACATATTTCATTCAAAATCCGATAATATGTTCACTCAGACTCTCAATGAAAATATTAATGTTTAATCAACATTTAATGACGAGAACGATGGAAAGCGCCAGAGGCATCACTACAATAATAAATACCCAAAAAGGTTTCCGATATTTTGGTGCCAATATCACAGTAGGGTTTTCATTTATCTTTATATTTCTGTATCGTGACTAGCTTAATGAAATATCATTCTTGTCGATGGCGAGTTTGAAAGAACGCCTATTAAATAATATCTAAATCACGGCGCAGTTTCATTTAGCGGCAAATGATAGCGATCGGCTAAAAACAGGAATTAGAATAATTTGAATGATTAAAAATTGAAAAAAGGTGTGAAACTTAGTCGAGAGTTGACTGAGCTACCCAAATAGAGAAAAATTTACACAGCTAGAATTTTAATTGAAGAAAGTGACCGTCTATTTACTTCTAATTTTTCCACCGAGTCAACATACAGAAGATATCGCAAGAGAAAGTACACAAAGTATTGTAAAAAAAGCTAAATATTAATAAAAAGTAAAAGGTAAACTGACGCGAAATGAAAAAACAAACAAAAACAATAAATAAATTTAAAAAACTCTCTTATGAAACTGTTGGTGCGCCAACCTGAAAACACACCAAGACTACACTGAATAGCTAGCGGCTATTCCTTTCGCATGAACTGAATGTTATCCATAGAATATTTTTGTTAAGCGTGTTAAAAACAAGTTATTATTATTCGAACCATGCACTTTATAATAGTACAGACAGTCAACAAGCTGTTCTACTGTTCTAGTTACAACAAGTTGAGACAGCTGGTGTAATGAACAAGCTTCTTGCCGGATATAGTATCATTACACAGCGAGGCTCCGTCATGTAGTCATCTTTCTGAATTTTGTACGTAGTTTTGGACATGCATTTATAATATTTGATATTGTAAAATCTATATTGCAGTGGTAGGTGGTGACCAAAGTGTCTAGGAATAAATATACACTATTAAAATAAATGAATAAATTTCGATAAAATTGCTGTCATCGTTTATATGACTGAGCAGGAATATTGGTTCGTAGCTTGTACAATTTGTGTTGATATTATATTATTGTTTATACTTTCTAATATTTGAAAAATAGATTACAGAAATAACAACAAACATAGCGACAATGAAATAGATAAATAAAATAAACGAGGACAAAGAGGGAAAAATTATCAGAAGCGACACAAAATTATCCCCACCCAAAGTTAAAGTGTCTATAACGATCATTGATGACGTCAGTTGTCAAAATTGATCACTTGGAATCTTAAGAGGGTACACTCCCCCACTATTGTGGAACCATAGGTTTGGTTAAGATATGGTCATTGCGTCAAACATGTATCACTTCAGGAATCGAAAATATCAGAAAAAAGATAAATATCTGGCAACAGAAAAAGGAGAAGAAAAAAAGCAAATGAAACAAATTTCACGAGGTGAGATTGCTCCTTTTAAGTCAAACGTCCTAAAACACTGTTTAATCTAAACTTAGTTTAGTTGTATAGTTAAATATATCTACTTTAGCATACAGTTTGATAATGAAATGAGAGAATGCTTGTCATTTTTTGTTGTTGTATTGTTATTTTTGTCCATGTAATAACGCAGCATGTCACTGGTATTTGTGAGGTATAGTTTCGTTTGAAACTAAGTAGCGTATTTCTCTGTAAAACATTGATGTCTATATATTGCAAACGTTTCCCCTAAAAATAAACAGAAAAGGACGAAAAAAGATGTAACTTGAGATTGTCTCTTTCTTCCTTTATTGTCCCAACTTTCTTTGAAGCAACGTTTAGTCTACTGCATTACTATTTTGTCTATGCTTGTAGTCTCTGTCAGCTTTTAATTATCTGTCTACGCGCCGTAAGTTGCTAATGGAAATATTACTACATATCGACTCAGAAAACAAATACGAAAATCCAATATATTCCGCGTTCTTTACAGTTTCTGAGGTAACAATAAGAAATAAAACGTACCGTACGTACGTACGTTTCGGATGGACGTTAACGTTTGTCAGTTAGTGTCAAATGGAAAAGAAGTCAGGGTCCGATGAGCGGCTATATGTGCTATTCTATAAGCAAACAGAAGTATAAGAAATCTAAAGATATTCTCTTTCGGCGGCAGAAACTTATCTTAGTGTACTTTAAATACAACTGTTTCAAAAAAGGTTGTCATAGGCGATGGACGATCGGAAATAGGTCATTCCAAGATCCAAGAATAACTGGAATAACGTGTGTTTCTGTTTTTTATTCTCTTCAAGTACACAGAGGTTAGTGTTGAGATATTCTATGTTTTTATTTTTGTAGTCCACGAAACTATTTTAAAGGCCTCGATTATTTGTGTTTAGTTGTATGAATGACCTATCGCTTATTGCTTTTGGCCTTTGGTGATGACAACCTTGTTTGAAATAGGTGTTTACACCTAGTTCAAAAGAGAGAGTCCATAAGAAATAGGTTATCTTGAGACACAGGTAGCCCAAGCTAAGTATCTGTGCTCTCTTATATAAGCCTTATACAAGAAAATATAAGGCAATCTTAAAAATACACACAACATGCATACAAATAAAAATTTGCAACAGTATTGAGCGAGTAAGTCGAGGGTATGTTTCTCTCTTGTCTCAACTACACGCTCAATACTGCTCCAAATGACTTGAAACTTTACAGGGACTTATATATATTGTGTATATTATTTAAGATCGCTATATATGATATATTCCCTAATATAAGGCTTATAAGAGAGCACAGTTACGTAGCTTGGGCTACCTGTGTACCAATACTGTCTTGGAATGACCATTTCTCCTAGAACAACCTTTTTCGAAAACGGTGTAACTAATACAGCTTGCAAGAACGATTCGTAATCAGTAGAAAGAACGGAAGAAGTAATCAATCCCACGGACAATACTTTGCCTTCAAAGTATTTCAGAAAAGTCGGCATTCTGTGAAATTTGTCGGCAGGAGTTTGAATCAATACTATGTATCCCTTACTATGTACTGAATGTCATTTTGAACTTTCCTGTATTTACAAACATTCTCTTTTGAACAATAGTCGCTTCAAGATATAATATACACACTTCCACTACGTTTAAAATTAGAAAGAATTAAATAACGGAAAACTACTTAAAATTGAATGCTATTTTCAAAATATTCCTTTGTGAAATGCGCTGCTGAGAAAATAACTTCAAATTAACTGCATACTGCTACGAGGGATTATTAAAATATTGAAACAATATACTGCACCAACGTTTACATCAAAAATGCATGGCCACAAAGCAAGTAAGTACCTCTAACTTTTTTATGAGTCAAAAATATCGTTTTTTACTTTTATTACGCAATTTACGTCTGGAACGCCTGAAAGCAATTATATATATACATTCCTTTAATATTTAAAGAGTATTCGTACCATTCATATTCTATTTTAACTGTTATGTAGCATCGACAATATTTTTGTTTGTTTGAATTTTTATTTTTGTTTTGTAAGGATCACCTTTTAACGATGAAAATATTTGTTTGCATTTTAATTGTTATGTACAATCAACAATTTTTTTATTCTAATATATGAAAATTAAACTTAGAAGATCATATTGACAGACGGAAGGTTGAGTTTTCAATCACTAGTGCTTACAGAATAAACATGTTTATCATTCCGCATACTTTTTCATTATCAGAAACAATCAGGACACACTAGTTCCTAAAATCAAAATTAATAACAATAATACTACGAGGCGAACATGCATTGCAGAATTAAAACAGGTGCTGCAAAAACATTATAGTCTTTTAGATTTAAAACATTCCTTTATTTTTGAAACTGTTTTGGAAGATAGAATAAAAAAAACATAAAAAAAACATGAATGACAAAAATAAATAAAAATAATACATCGTAATATGATTTAAAAAAAAAAATATGATTATGGCTTTCTAGGATACATTCCAGGCATTTTAATTTGCGCTCTGAATTAATGAAATTATAATATTATTGAATTATAAAATTATTGTTATCAGTAGCTCAATTGCAAAAACTTGGTTTTCTTAATATTTTAATTTGTTAATTTAATCCAGACATTCTAGTGAATGTCAATTGTTGATGAGAGAATTTAGACTGAATTAAAACTGATTCCAGGAATTTGTTTCAAAGGGGAGCGGCGTATAAATATTCCGTCAAAGCGATCACCAAAAAAGAACCCCGTGAAAAACGGTTGCTGGGACGCCGACAAATAAAAAAATAAGTTATTATAATAAAAAGGTTCACATTTCTTATTCAGAACTCGTGGATTGAACTCGACAGATGAAAAAAAGCTCTTAAAAAATTTAAATGTACTCTTCCACGTACCTAGCTGCCGCGTACAAAACTGATCTGTAGAAATTTATCATCTAATTGTGGTCACAACAACAACAACAAGTTTTATTTATACCATACTTACAATTTTTAAAGCAAATTAAAAATCACGAGCTAATAGATTCCGTTATAAAGAACACTTTCTATGTTAACTGAAAAGAACACCATTTCTTTTGAAATGCCTACAGCACCTTCACAATACAGCACCCTTAATGAATGAAATTGAATAATACCGAGTAGAATAAAATAAATTAAATCCATCTAAAGATACCACCATTATCCCAAGTGTTACATTTTCACAAAATGATTCAGTAATATGATTGACGGATAATTTTAGCATGTACAAACCCACCAGCAAGTAATTATTGCCCACAGGGTAAAATACAGATATGCTAATCGTCCGAAACTATTCCGGTATGGCTGAAAACATACAATATAGGAGTGGTGTTTCTCATGAAATCACTATAGTTTACTTTAAGGCTATTTTTAGATTTATTCTGGCTAAAAAGCTTCTTATAACTTCCTAGACATTTTAAAAAGGGCTGATAATATTTATTGTTTGTACAAATGTACATATTTCAATTATGTAACCCAATGTTTAAAAACACCCGGTACAAATGGAGGCCATATTTCAATTATGTAACCCAATGTTTAAAAACACCCGATGCAAAAATAACGAAATGTTGGTGTTAGAGGGGTCGATTGTATTAAAGTTCGCATTGAACGCTAAATTTAGTATTCAGTTCTAAAAGTAAAGAAAAGTAAAGAAGAGTATTTTAAGTCGGAAGTCGCTTTAGCCGAAGCTGATCTTCCAGAGAGCCGACGGTGCGCTCATTTTACTTCCCTCTCTTCATCAGTGCTCCGTTTAACGGGTATTTAAAGCTACACGGAAAGAAGAGAAGTTGAAACAAGGATGCGAGGTCACTGGGAATTGAACACGGGACCTCGCACAGAACGCCGCGCACTAACCAACTGTGCCATCCTTGCTTCTTAGCTCTTCTTAACGTCTGATCAATTTTATGTTCAATATATACGAAAGTAGAATATCTGCTCAATTTAGTTTTGAGCTGATCGATTCAGTTTCACTTCGGAAAACCTTTCAATCCCCAATCATGTGCAAAACACCTTACATGGGTAAATTACATGAAAAAGAATGTTGAGTTTTGGAAATGTGAAACGGTTGTCATTTGACCAATCAAAATTGACACGTTTTGTATATTTTTTTTAACTACTGAAAAAAAATGTCTCAACAATTTTGAACATGATTGCTGTTCGCTTTGTAGTATTTGTCAATTATATTAATATTGTCAATAATAAATAATAATAATGTCAGTTTCTAAACAATTAGAGAGCTTTTAAATCAGGCGCCTGAAGCGCGAATAAAAGCTTTTTTGGCAAATCGATCAACACATTCATACTGACAGTCTCACTCGCAGCCGTTTTTTGTGTCAGGCAAAAACGGCTGCGAGGGAGACTACTATCATACTGTCCGCACGATTCCATTTTTTTAATTTTTACATATGGAGATTTTTCGAGCTCTGGGGGCAACAAATGGTATCAAACGCCGTACAGCTAATGGTTGTCATCTATTATATGTTATTTGGTCGTTTTGAATTTTTTCAACGGAACTCAGCATGGTTTCATTGTGTTTCAGCTGAGCCATGGGTACTTTATAGATTGAACTGATGAGACAGCCGTTTAAAAATGAAGAAAACAAGGCGTCTACTCTTCACCGTTTTCTCTTTACTCTGTTGCTGTTCACAACTTCTAGGAATTGAACCACTCAAGGTATGGTTATCTACATTTAAACATAGATAGTGTCTTAATCTTTTTCTTAATGTTCATGTTTATAATCAAAAGTACAATCTTTTGTTTGGCACATCTCGGTAAAATATTATTTCCAATCTTACAGCCATGCAACGCCGCTAATCACAACTTCGAAGCATTGAAACATTTATCGGAATAAAGAACAAAAGGCACCCTTTTCAGAAACAATTTTTTTTAGAAACAAAACTAAATGACTACTCCGATACTGTTTTGATTTTCTTATCTTGTTGTTTTGAAATGTATATGACGTCATTATGATAGTGATTTCCGATTCACAATTAGTTGAATGAAATTCTTTATTATTATGGAATAATTTAGACCCAAAAACTTACATTGATTATAAAAATAGTTTCTGTTTTGAATTGTATGTATTCATATCTATAAAAAATACTTTAGAGAAATGAGTGGGAGACTTGAAAAAGTTAACGGACAGAAAGACACTTACAAATGAACGTAAAACATGAATTATAATTATTAGAGGTTGGGGAAAAAGAACTTAGAAAGAAATAAAACATCAGGAAAAGACAGCTGAGGACTAAAAGTAAAATTAAAAAAAGGGGAAAAGAATTTATAAAGAGAGACAAATGAAAAAAACAAAATTTCGATTATGATAATTATAAAGCGGTTCTCATGGAGAACTAAGCAAAATAGGGAAACAATTAATAACATGATAAAATAAATCGATAGACAAACAAGCAAATGAGAACTTAGACGAAATGAATGCATCAAAGATGAATTGAATACTTCAATCAATTAATATAATCAATTGATAAATCTTTTATTTTGTTAAAGCAGGCTATATTTTTCAGCTTTAGCTGGCGAGGGCCTGCTGTCTCTCTCACACACTCACTACATTCTGTATTTATAAGCACACTACATTCAAACTCACATGTTGATGTTTTTGCGAAACCGGATAGCCGGGCGAGAAACCATCAATGACTCAAACAATCGGTAATATAATGAAATTTGTAACACCGTAACTTTACTGACGTTTCGAGTTTTAGCCCTTCGTCAGAGTAAAAGAGTTAGACTAAGAGAGATACTTCAAACAGTTTTCACAAGCTGAAACCGTGATCGTCTTATTTGACATAAAATCCCTGAAACCTCTAAAAATGTTTACTCTTACGATCACAAAATAAACATCTCTTGAAAAACACTTTCGGAGTAGGAATCCATAAAACACTTGTGCAGTGTTCATTTAAAAAATGTGCGTGTCGCCAGCCATTCTTTGAAGATAATACGTCAAAACACGAATCAAAATATTGATATTAAATTTAAAAAATATAAAGAACCAATTCCGAAAATAAAATATATATAGGTTATTATTGATTTGCAGACCGACGTAGCGCCACACGCTTCGAGAAATAAATAACAATAGATATTGTAGCTATGTTGGTGCATATGGTATAAGAATCCAAATCAAAGATTGTCAATTATAAACCCATTAAGATATTACTTAAATATTATTTCATCCTTCCAAATCTTCAAAACTGCTAGTTTTGACTATTTGATATACACTTATTTCTAAAAGCGTTGTCGCAGCTTTAGCAACACGCATCAAGCCAAATGAGTTGAATGCTGGTTTTGTGCAGCTAATATAATGTGTCGAAATCATACTTGTTTTCTAAAGAACTAATAACGTGAGTGTTACGTACTGTATTACAATCAATTCTGCTGATAACAAGTCTGATTTCAATACATTACGAGTACAAAACCAGCATTCATTTCGGTGTTGGCTTGATGCTTTTTGCTTAAGCTTCGACAACGTTTTTTGCAATGATTGTGTATTCCAAGTAATCAAAATAGCAGTTTTGTCCCGCAGATATATTTATATGCATATTTATATAATAATTGAGATACTACCCGCGCTCTGATTGGCTCACTGACTACTGTGTTTTATTAGCATCTATATATTATAAGTATTATTTATAAAACGAGCAGCAGTATTCTGCGAGAGTTTTTGAATGAAAAAATCCATCAATATAAAACACAAATTTAAAATAAAATTCGTTGGAAACTATACTGATACACAAAGATTTAATAACCTTCTGACCATGCACAATATCAATATGGGAATCGGAAGGGCCAATTAGCGCTGATCCAGATAAAACTTACTTTCTGGTTTATAGTTCAGAGTAAATTCCACTAATCGTGCTCAACGGTCAGTTTGAATGCTTTTTGTCCAGCAAAATACAACAGAATCATCACTGACGGGTTTTTACTTTTGTCAATCGATATACTCTACCTAGCCCATCGAGTAAAATGTTAACAGTTCACCAGTGGTAATTACAAAGGAATACCACATTGCATTCTCTTCTCAGCATATTTTAGTATAGTTGCAAATCCCCTGCAGTTTCTTGACCGCAAACGGACATTATTACACGATTTCATTTCGATTTTTAGAGAGAAAAATCCCTGAAATATCAGACGGTTTATTGATTTATAATAATTTTGTATAAAATTTAATTTCTAGCTAATAGTAATCTTTATTTTCCCAGAAACAACTCAACTCCAGAAACAACTCACTCGATTACGGTGAGTATATACAATTATCGAGTATACTGATAACAATTATATCGTTTCGTAGAAATAATGCAACCGATCTTGAAAAGGTTGTCCAGCCAATATGTCATTTCCACAACAAGAAATGTCACGTTTCTCATTATATATTCATGATCACGAAATTATATACATTGAGATTGGATTAAAACATATTGCATTGTGAATCTTCGAATAGTCCCCTTCACAATTCCCTGCGCCATCTTCAGTGAAAGGTAGCCGGGGGTTTGCATTGAAGCGAGATGAACGTTGAGCTTGCAATGATAGCTAGAGAAACGTGTTAAAAGGTCTGCTTAACGTTCGTCTCGCTTTAATGAAAAGGCCCGGCTACCTTTCTATTGGCTAGGGTTTTCCAGGTAAAAATCTAGACAGAATGCATGTTTTGTCCACCGTTTAGTTCGTGCCCTCTCAGTGCTCGGGTTGGCATCCTTTTCGGGGCAACTATTTTGGGATTTCGTCAAATGGTTCGTGACAGTTCCAGTCGGCTTGTTCCAACAAGAAATGCGGGAGAACATAGAAAGTCTGTCTTATACCATACCGGTTGAAATTTCCGGAAAACTATATTATTTCCTTTTGTTTACCTGTATTACAAGTACCCCTGCATGAAGCTAGCATGTACATGATTTGCAGTTGTTTACGGTTAAATGTTTCTGCGCATTAGACAGCCTGTACCTAAATTCTTGGTAAAATAATTACAGTGTATGGTAAAATATGTCATAAGAGGTACTAAATAAAGTATATGTCTGTGTACTTCTAAACTGACTAGAAATGGTTCCTCATTCCCGTGGCTACCATGCATAGGCAAAAATGAATGTGAATGCATGAGACACGTTACATTTCTTGTTGAAGAATTGCCTTTGTATAGTTTAATTGACAACATCTATGACATAGCTTTTATCCAGGATATGTCGAGCGATCGATGCACTGGTTTTTCGTAAAGTGATACTGAATTACTAAAGCTCACGGCATGGAGCATTGGCTAATGAACATGATTATAGTAGTTAGGGAACGTTGCGTGACTAAACACGGCTGCGGGCCGGGGAGACTAACATTATAGTGCGCGGTTCTTATTCTGCGAACTTCGTGGTTGGAATTTGTTTTTCCTTTCATAGCTTCCAATAAAAGATATTAAAGGTTCCGACTAACAAGTGTTCCTTGGCGGCAGCGAAATAAAACACGTTGCCGTTTAATATGCATATCTAGCTTGCAGAATAACGCGAGAACCTTGAACAAAATTAGAGCAACACGATCCTCTTTGGAGTCACTTTTCGTTGCTTGAAATATCTTGTTTAGAAAAAAAGGGTTCCTTGAACAAAATAATCAAATTCCAAGGAGGACTCATTTAATCAATTTTGAGATTCATGAATATCTTCTTGATCGGCATGATTTTTGTCAGGTAGCCGTGAGCCACTTTATACGTCGGTGTAAATTAATAGTCGGTGGCTAATTATATATAAATCATAGAAATAATAAACGGTTAAGTATATTATCAACAAATAGATAAAAGAAATCTAGGATACAGTACTTAGTACTGCATTTATTAATTGTAAACAATAGAAGAAGAAAAATCTAGGATATAGTACTTAGTACTGCATTCGGTAATTGTAAATAATGATGTACTGTTTATCATTAAAATAAAAATATTTTAAAAACAATAGATTAACCGCTTGTACCATGATCTCTCGGTCGTTTGACGAAGTTGTGACCGCATTTATATTACGGTTTTTCAGAGTAATTTACCTGTCAAGGTTACCTAACTTATGTGGTCAGTAAGCGGCGATTAAAATCGTTTAGCTGCTGTCTTGGATGAAGTAGAATTAATTTTACACCCTAATTGACAATAGTAGTAATATGGCTCAAAAATATAAAACTAGATTAGTGGTCGGTACGAACGCCTTTTTTTTTCACGGAAACTGGTTTGACGAAAAACTTAGAAAATCGATAGGTGATCCCACGAAGAAAAGGGAATACGATTGAAGATATCAGAGGCATATAGAATCATAAAAGCCTTTTTCAATTTTCAAAAATAGCTTATTTTTAGGGAATGAGTCTGGATCTGAGCACTGATAATCGAAAAACCGTGTACATGGTACGTTTTGTCGAAAAGATAAGCAACAGTAAATATGTTTTAGATCTCGTGTAGATCCTTGGTGTGTTTTATCAGTCGTGCACAGTTGTTTCTTTTGTAAATAACTCGGAAAATGAGATCTTCAAAATAGGGAGTGTGTATAAATGAACTTCATTACGATATCAATCGCGTTTTACGTAAATTGTAGCTATATCGAACTGTCGCTAATGATTTATTTAATTTTCTCTTTAGTAATCTTTCTAAAACAAATGTTAAACAAACAAACAAACAAAAATTTGGTAGTGAAACTGCAAATTCCGGAAAATCTGCAGCCGCTATGTACATGCTGCTTTTAGGATGAGAGCGTATACATATTGAATGTTACAAAACAGAAGATAGCTGGAACCTAGCTTGGTCAGCTACTTTAACAATATCTGATGCTAAATAGATTACATATATCTATGAATTGTTTGATCAGATATAGTTCAGGAGCACTCATTTAATTTACCATTCAGTACGGTTAAAGAACAATATTCCCTCAAAGAGTTCTCGAAAACATATAAAATCATTAAAAAATAAAATTGGTAATAAGTTTAATGCTTCTCTTTGTAGCAACACTATGTCTTTTGTCTGTAAAATAACTAAGCTTTTTTAATCTGTCACGATGGGTTGAGAACCCGCGGAAAGCTCTAATAAAAACTGGCTCACAAAACGTCGTAAGAACATATTTTAATGTCATTTTTAAACCAGTCATTAATTTAACTTTTGAACATAAATAAATCAAATTTACGAAAATAGAGGTTACATTGGCGCGCGGAGATACGAATTTTATCTTCGAGCGTTGAAATGAGTGAGAGATTTTCAACACGAGAAGATAAAATTTGTATCTCCAAGCGACAATGTAATGTTCTGTTTATCATATAATTATCAATGAAAATAAAATAACATTTTCTTTTGACAAAATAAGTTTCCGTAAACCTGTGTAACCATAGTGATGATATTTTCATATGTGAAAATAACATG